>APFE031159929.1:0-28021 GCA_000404065.3 Pinus taeda
GTGGCTTTATATTATTATGTTAGGTCAGCTGGGTTATATTGTGACTCCTTAGACTCCTATATATAGAAAGGAGGTTTTGTCATTTGTATCATCCAAGAATTGTTCATTTATGTAATGTAAAGGAGGTTCCCCCTCGAAGAGGCTGAGTTCTAAGGCGTTGATCTATCTTTTCTATATTTTCTTGATCTGGTTTCATAACAAAGTGCTACAACTATCTGAACCACCTGTTGCCTAAGCATGTAGATCTTCTAGCTGTCCTAATGATTACATAGCAAATCCAATTATTTTTTTGAAAATGCAAAAATTAACAAAATAACAAAACATGAGAAACGAGAGGTGTCATGATTCACACAGAAAAATATCTCCATGTTGATTCCTCTGATTTCCTTAGGAAGAATGAGACTCCAGTGTCTAGATTAGCAGTGGACTGATGAGCTGGTGACACTTTTGTTATGATATTCCTCCACGACTACCGACCAATTCACCTGCCACTTTCTTTATCTAACTATTTAATTTCCCCTTTTGGAGTTGGTCGTGATCAAGTGTGGTGGCGTTGAAGGTGCCTTCTAACCTAGATACCGACCCATCCACTCCTTTATTACCTTTGTGGTACATTATTGGAGCCGAATGCATCTCTTAACATTTCCATAGTGAAAATTCGGAGATGAAACACATTGTAACTTTATTTTGAAGTTACGAAAACAAAAAGCTTTGATGCCCTTAGCCCTTCTTTTCTTAGCTCCTTTATTGTTTATTAACCATATGACCACTTCTTGTGACCACCGGTATATCGCTTAGGGGCTATGGTATTAGAGCCTTTGTCCATCATAACTCTATTTAAAATAAAATTTCAGAAATCAAAAAATTTCGATGCCCCTACTCCTTTTTTCTTAGCCCTCTTCTCGTTATTCTTCCATAGAACCGGGTGCCCTCACCAGTGGCTTGGTGCTTGGGTGTTAAATCCTTCGGGACCCTATCGAGGGCCTATCTCCCTTTATATTTTCCCTTCTAGCCTTGGTTCCTTTAAGTCTCCCACAACCATGAGCCATCGACGCATTAGAGCTATTTTCATAAGAAATTCTTCAAATTGAAATTAAAACAAAGTTATTATGTCCCCCTCTCCCAATGAAATTTATAGTGCTTAGGTGGTCAATGTTGTTTGGTGCCCTTGGTCCTCTGAGTCTTCATACCAAATGCAAACAACACATCGTAGTCCCCTCTCATTAGAACTTTTAAGAAATAAATTGCATAGGAGTTATGATATTCACATCCCGATATGGTTCATAGCATTTAGGTGCTAAATCTTCTCTCCGCTTTGGGTTCTTTGGATCTCTCACGACCATGTTTTAGTCAACATCGGAAGCCATTCTCATTGCGACCTTTTCAAAATGAAATTTCTAAGGGACTCTGAAAACTATGACTTTCGATATTCTCCATAACAACTAGGTATTCTGCCCTTTCTACGCCCTTGGTCTTCTGAGTCCTCATGAAAAAATTCTACTCAACATTGGAGCCCCTTCTTCAGGTCGACACTTGTGATAAAACAATTTGGTAAGAGTTACGGAAAATCCATCCTTCGAAAAATGAACCTCCAAAATGACATCAAGTTGACATCATCATCCCCACATGGTGCCTCATTAGAAGTGACATGCGTCACCTAGATTTTTCCCGTTGGGCACTCAAAAATTCTAAAATTGATAGCCACGTGTCCACCATACATCCACGTCATACTAACACCATCTGCCTCGTCATCTTCTTGAAGCCAATTATCTATTGCCATGTGTCTTCTCAGAGGAGAGAGAAAGGGTCATTTAGGTCCTTAGTTTTGCAATGTTTCCTTTGTATTTCTATTCTCCTCACTGTTTAGCACTTATAACAGAATTCCAAATTTTAAAGAGTTATGATTTTCTGATCCCCAAAGTTCTGAAATGATTAACCCTCCAAAATTCGGTTTTCGATGTGCTTTCCCTCTGACTTCCTAGTTCAACATTAAATTTTAGGTCCACCTTTTAAATATACTCTTGAGGACCCTTATGCTTCGACCTTTGATATCACAAAGTCCCGATATGATGCATGTTAGTCATTTTGATATCAGGTTCCTTTATAATCGATTCTCGAATTTTGTCCTTACCATTTTATTTTGTCTCCCAATTAAATATCGACCATCCTTCTAATTCCATCCTCTGATATTTTGGTCTTCCTTTTCATTTCCCTTTGGCATATTTAGGTATCACATGTCCTTCTTTATACCAGGGATAAAAATAAGACCATTTGACACAAATACAAGATGGTATGACAGGTAACAATTAAGTTCCACCGTAAGGAAGCTATCATGTATATTATCACTTTTACATATGAAAATGTGTGAGTTTGTAAAAATAATTCATACTAAGATATTTTGTGGGTGGGTTTCTCTCCAAGTCTATAATTATGAACTATATTAAAGATTTTTAGGAACTTAGTGGGTAGTACAATCTCCACATCCTGAACTCATCCAAAGTTTAGCTTCTTTCTAGTTCAGTTTAATGAGAGATATTATGTTCATCAAGTCATTGTCCATGATCTTTGGGTATATAAGAATACTCAATATTTATTTTGTAGAGGGAGGAGGACGTCTTGGTAAACTATTCCCTTCCTTGAGGACATTTATGCATCAATTAGAGGGTTTATATGCCATTGGCCTCTGCAGTTTTTCAACCTTAGTCCATAGAAAAGGATTTTTTTTCCCCTCAAACTCTCCAAAAGGAATTGAATGATTTTGTCTTTGTCCACGTAAGAACAAGGTGATGAAACATATAATCATACACATTAACCTACCAAACACACGTTTCTATTAACAAGCTTTATTTTGGAAATGTTATTTAAATAAAGGAAAGAACTAAATTTATTTTGGAAGTGATACTTAAATAAAAGAGTATATTGAAATCCAAGTATTTCCATACACAAAATGCAATCTTTCCTTTATAAAAACTAGAAGGAAGTGCAAAATCAATTTACATGTTCAACACTTTTTGTTGAAACCTCCACCATTGTGGTTGTTAAAGTATTATAATTTAAATATATTTAATTTTTAGTTGATATGTCTACAAGTTAGATCTTATGGAATGACCTCTATATAATACACCAAGGTGAAAAAGATTTGTCAATTTTCAAGGAAAATTTCTAGTTAATACGATATGAGCCTATTAGTGATTGTTATGATTTTAATTCAATGGTTTTAAAAAACATTGGTATGCTGTTTATAAGAAAATATAATATATAATATATATATATATAAAATATAATATTAGCAAGAGAGAGAGAGAGAGGAGAGAGAGAGAGGAATGTCAAAATTCTATCTATTTTAATTTTTCTAAATTTGGTGATAAATAGAAGTAGGGTTTTAATCAAAGCATGTTTTTACGACATTTAATGCTCATAAATATTCTTTATGATAATGTAATAATGAAGTCAGAAACCATAGCATAATCCTATATCATTATGCTAAGAGATCCACAATGTCCATATTTTTATATGTTTAGTCATTTAATATTTAAAAGCTTCATATACTATGCATTCAATATTGTTATTATTAGTGTATATCCTATGATCCAAAGAAATGCTAAAATATATACTATGAAATGTATATTTTATCTTTAGATACAATATTATATATTAGATTATGTATATCATAAAATAGACCACATTAATTAATCTATGTTTGAGTTCTTATTGATAACATTCAATATTTTTACTATGTTGATCATCTTATATGTCCCATAAGATCTTCTTAGTCATATATCATATGTACAAATGTTATGGAATTATCATATATGTACAGTTGATGTAATAAAACTACCATCAGAGATACTAATGGGAAAGTGATTAGTTGCATGTTATCTGTTAGACCTTGTGTTATGATAAGATGGACTCGTTAAGGCATAAGCTTCTTCGATATACGAAAATAGAGATGGATCAATTTGAGTAGTATCACAAATGATTTGAATAATGGAACCATCCTCCTTGCATGTTGTGTAGAAAAAATACTACCTTGTATATGATTACAATCTAAACCAACATAATGAAAATCAGAAGAATTAAAAAATAATTATAGTATAACAAATATGGGAAATCAATCAAGATACAACAGAGCAACATGTGTCACACAGATTCAACATTTGCATCAAATTGGGATATTAAACTTTCAAAATTAGGTATTTGATTCACCAAATAACTTAGGCATTCAAAAACACTCAAGAATATATCTTGTGCCATAAGAAAAATTATTAACATCACAACATTCACAGATAAGATAAGGAGTTGATCATTTACATAAGAATTTGACAGATATGGAGCTTTTAGTCGATGATAATATTTTTCACGATAATTAAAATGATTAGCTTCATAGTTCAATGCATTCATGAAAGGTATACACTCCAATCTTGGATTTGATACGAAAGGTTTGCATGATGATGAGTCAACCAAATAAAACATCTCTATCTTATTAGAAACTAGACCTTAAATGTTAGGAAATGAACTTGGAAATGCTGAAAATATCTAAAGAATGAGTTTGCATCCAACGAAATAATATGAAGGAAAATGTCTTGCGAGGAAATCTAGACTCGACCTAGTTTAGGGATCTCATGAGGATCGTGATAACCTACATAACCATCAAAGAGAGTTGAAGTGCCTTGATTCCCTAACAATTCCTAGAAATTTCAAATGTTGAATAATTACATCTTGAGACCTGAGTCAAATCATGAATTTCATGTGGAGAATTGTTATCAGTTAAGTCGCTAATATCACTATTATCAAGATGGAAACTATCTATATCACTGGTCTAATCATGTTTTACAACCTCAACAAACATATTACTCATGGCATAAGATTCTTCTGACCATGTATCTGGGGATGTATATATCAAACAAATCACATTAGCAATGCTAGACTAGAATTTGCAAAGCATGGGATGGATGCTTGATGATTTGATTACTTTCTCCTTCATCATGGATGACCTCACTGTCTTGTGTCAATTTGAAATTCAACTTATATGATTGCGAATTTGAAGAGCATGGTATGGATGAAGAAGAATTGTCCATAAAATAATCTTGTTTGACCACATCTGATTCTAGATTTGAACCTCTAAAATTGAAGGCTTCTTGAGAAATCAAGAAATTGGTCGATGTACCTAGGCATCCATCACCATATATATCAATAAAATCATTTTCATCGGAATAATGATTTCCCATGGCTTTAAATTGATTAAGGATCTTGATTTCATTTGATTGACTATTAAGATCACTAGATTTTAAATAAACCAAGAATTAAGGAACAACATCTTGGCATGGAGGATATTGAAAGAGAGATGAGAGATTAAAATCATCTTAACACTCCTATACCCCTACCTTTGAAATGTGACCACTATGCACCTGATCAAAACTTGAAAGAACAAATTGAAATTCAAGAGGGTCTAAAGCACTAGCTGGTCGAGTAGATTGATCAAGAAGATCAAGGTATAAAAGGTCATTATATGTAAATGATAGGAGATGATAGGTGTACCTTGAAGAAACAACTCTTTTAATGATGTCATATTCAAGATTTTAATTATGTACATTGATGTGATATGGGGGAATCAAGGAACCAATCTTCACCTTAGGTTGCTTGTACTAATTAGGACATTCCAAGATTTCCCATAGATAGTTTTTACTTGAAGATAAAATGTAGGTGGGATGAATGGATCATCAATTTGATTTTGGGATTTCCTAACTTCGATGATAACACTAGATACTACCTTGTTAGGCAATGAAAATGGAGAGGACAAGGGACAAAAGGAATAGTAGGTTCCTCCTCTGAGATTGGAGGTGTCTCATTATTAATAAAAGTTTGGAGAGTATTATTAACCAAGGATTGAGATTCAGATCGTTTCAAGGAGGTTTGAACCAAATGCAGAAACGTTTCCTTGAAGAAATCGCAGTCCACATCTTCTTTGGAAGCTCATAAGGGAGGGGAAGAAATCTATTAGAAAAAGCCTCTATTTTTTCATTGGATTTTCTTCTAAGTTGATTAATACTTTTATAAACATCTCAGTAATCATATATATCAAAGGCTTGATGAAGCTCCTACAAACATTTTCAGACAAATGAATGGAAGGAGTTGATAAGGTATGACACCATACTTTTACTCGACCTTCAAGTATGAGGGTGAAAAATTTATAAGCGACACATTCAGAAATAACTTCATTAAGATCACAAAACTTAATAAATTGATATGTATGATCAGCTATAGATATTCCACCCATGTCATTAATCTCTAAATGAGACAAGTTGTAAAATAATTTCCACAAGGAGCGTAATATTTTCTCTATTATAAAAACATCCTAGATTATGATTTGGTAATGATCCTATCAAGATAAGAGATTAAAAAAAACAAATAGGCACAACTTGTCATCTGGCCCTTCTTCTAGTGCAAATTATTCATGGTGTTGTAAATATGTCAACCAAGGGAGTCTATTTGGTACGAAGTCCCAATTAAACCTCACACCATTTGGACTAGGATCCCCAACTAGGCAAGAAGGTTGGTCTCCATTACCTTTAGTAATTTTCCTTGGCTACAATTTTCAACATAAGAGGTTATACAAACAATCTTTGATGCAAGAAAGTAATTTGATAGTGTGAGGCATGCAACTGTAATGTATACAAGGCACATTCACAGCAAGGAAAGAGAGAGTGAGCCTCTAGACAAAAAGTAATAGTACTATCCTAAAAGAGATACACAAGAGCATCGAAAGAATCATTGGTTAAATTTGAAAGTAGTTTACAAGATAAGAATGACAATAAAAAAAAATAACAATGGACATTCAATGAGATGCATACCAAAGCCAAATAAATAATTAAATTTCATTATTGTGTGTTAACATAAACATACATCAAAAGCAATGAAATAATATTCTTACAATCATTAAGGACATATGCATGAAAGTGTGATGGCTCTAAGAAATTCATATATTAAGTGAAAGTACCAAAATACACAATTAAATTGTTTCCACATTGGCCCCAATAATGGAACATTAATTCACTACTTGCTCCTCCAAAGAAAGATCTTCTCTCCTATGTCAAACTAGAGAAGCCAGGGTGAAAATCAAAAATTTATTCTCTTGAGATATGAGGATGTATTTATAACAAATGTGGTGACTCTTCACCTCCAATGTGGCCTTTGACCTCCCTCATGACACTTGAGCTCCTACTAATACTTTTCTAATTCATGTGTGACCTTTGAGCTTCTACATGATTTTAGAACTTTCTAGTGACTTTTCACATTCCATGTGGGACCCTTAGTATTCCACACATTTTACGTTTTCTCATTTTTAAAAATAGAATAATTACATTCCACAAAATATGTGGAAATATATATTGACACATATGACTTTGTGATGACACTTGGACAAGCCATGACTTAGCATTAATGACATGGAACTTCATTATGATGTGTATACACCAAGCCTTTCTCCTTGTTTCCATGGCTTTGAATTATTCATGATGGATATTTTCTTGCTCATATTCGCCCTCCAAATGGTTTCGATCAATGTTATAACCTTCCACGTCAACATGACATGACACCATTATGTCATGGTCTAGGATTCCTTCATGTCCTTCATGATGGTTCTTTCTTTTGCTCCTTCTTCTTAAGATATCTCTTGTATATTCTCTCTGATGATATCCCTTAAGGATCACCTTACCATGTTGAATTGGCAATGCCTACAAATTAATTCCACTCATGACAGGCTAACATCAATTCGGAATATTCTAGCTCTTCTTTTCTCATGGAAGATGTTGACTATGATTAGGAAACAATCAAGGGTTTTTAGAGAAGGAGGTTGAGAATTGCGCAATTGAGCATCACAAGGGTTGAAGGATTACCCCCATATCTGCTAAAACTAGAAAATGTGTAGTAGGAGGAATATAAAGAAAGGAATTGTGTAGTGAGGGGTTTTAGTCAACAATGGTGGCAAGACTAGCCACTGTAATTGTGCAATGCATAGTGATTGAGGGACAATCTTAGTGAATTGTGTAGTTGGTGGTTTTAGTGACTTAGAGGTGACCTACTACTCATTAGAATTATGCAATGTGTAGTAGCAGACTCACCAGATGAAGGGGCTTCACAGTTGGGCAAGTTGGAGAGACATGGATAGAGGGTTACACACTATAACTACACAATGCATGATAACTAACAAGGAGGATTAGGAATTTTATGTGGGATTTATGACTGTAGACAGAAATATCTCCCCTAGGTCTGGTAGCTAACCTAGAACAAAAAAATGACAAAGGACCCAATGTTTTCCTTAAAGTAAGTAGATGAAGGGATGAAACCTACTTGGGATCTATCATATGTTTCACTCCTTCTTTGGCTTGAATGATCCAATCCTAGCTCCAACTGCTAAAATTAGAACTTGCACAACCAGACAACACAAGCCAAGAAAATACAAGATTTATGTAGCATCATCTATCTACTTCATTCAACAGATGAACATGGTATTGAAATGCATGAAATAACACGATCACATATAGGAAAACAAAATAACTCTTTGTATTGATATAAATGGAGTGAGTTACAACCATACATAGGTGTTGATCTTGTAGAAGAGCTCCTCCAAGTTGTTAAATTATCCTTCCTTTGTCATAAAGTGCACCTCCAATCACCCTAAATGCATGAAAGGATAAATCTGACAACAAAAACAATTAGGTAGATGATGAGAGCCAGTATTGCAGCAAGGATGTTGCAACTCCTGGGCTAACAACTTTACCTATCATCCCGGGGTTCGTACAAACTTGGAGGTGACAATATTGTATGCACAAGTAAAAGTGTTGGTTCTGCCTGTTGTCACTGTTCAGCTGGCGAGAGACCATTGGGGTTGCAAACCAGACTTCTATAGAGTCATAAGAAGCTTGATTCTTTAATGGAAGAAAGGAAAATCTACTCTAAGAGAGTTACTCTATTGCATTAATGGAGAAATCCAACATGTAATTCTAAACCACAAGTGCAAGTAAAGAAACTAAGCTAAATTTGTTTTCACTTTTTTGGTTTTTTAAGGCAAAATTAAGTATGCAAACTAATTGTTCTTGTTTATGTGACAGGTGGATCGAAGGTGCTTGAGGATGGTTGGAAGTTTTATGAAGTGGTGGGATGGTGTGGAGGGGTCCTAGGAGGCGTTTTGTGACTTCCTAGGGGTTTCCCATCAATTCAGCCTCAAAACAGGTTGTTTAAGGAAAAACTACAAGATGTACTAGAAACCTACAACATGATCCTATAGGAATTACATGAAACCTATAGGATACAGCCGAGAGCCAAATGTGAGGTGTTGGAGCTATTGGGAGGCTTAGGAAAGGTGTGTTATGGGTGGAAAGAAGTGTTAGAAGGTCTAGGAGCACTCAGGAGTCAATATCCAAGATAAGAGATGAATAGATTCGCTCAATGTGTTTAGGAGAATTTCAATGAAAAATGATGAAAAACTAGTGAGGGTGATGGTGGATACAAGGGATGGCTAAGGTGGATGAAGTGGAAGGTGGTTTTTGGCTCTGAAGTCTTAGTGTCCTCCTGAAGCACCTGCTCTGTATAAAACATGCGTGTCTTCCAAAAAATTATGCAACAAGATACATTTTCATAAACTAGAAAAGGAGAACTAATGAATCAGCTGCGTTTATTATGCACGAAGAAAGTTTTTGAAGGGAATGAAAGCATGAGTGAGATCTACTGTAGAAGTGGAGATGGAAAATATGACAATGAAATCTACCTTGCAACATTAACCACATACTAAGTTAAAGACATCAAACTCCAAATCTCATAAAAGAACTAGAAATCTGTGTTTTTGGAGTTGCCTAAGGGTCCCTTCCTCAAGTCATGGTCCCAGAGGGAGGAAGTGAGGCTGAGACACCGTATAACAACCTTGTGGTGATCCTTTGTCTCCTTTCTAATCTTCTACTTGCAATAAGGCACAAATGGAAGCAAACTATCACGCAACCAATCTAATCTACACTACTTGTAATTGAAATGCATCTAATAAGCAAATTAACAATTAAACTATGAATCTACACTAAACATACATGTACAATAAAGAGGAGCCTTGGATTCTAGTGTTGGGCCCTAATACAAGAGTTTTAGACCTCTGACTTAACTTAGTGCTGGCTCAAAACAAAACTCATTTTTGTTAACAAAACAACAAATTACATCAAAAGGACTATCACAAGTCTTGCAACTCGAGAATAGAGTATAGATTTACAAAGAAAATCTAAATCCTACTGAGGTCCTATGCATCTATACTTTTACATCTGAAGTCTCCAACAAATTCCTGAAAATTAGGGAGGTTGGGCTCCCAAACTCAAGATAAAATGGTGCTTTGTCTCTCACTTGCTCGGCAACCTTCTAGTCCTCATGATTTGGTTGTTTGCACTTTGAGTTGATGGAGGAATATTCAAATGGAGGGGTAGTAAGTGATGATGATTTACCTCCTATAATCCCTCTCCCCTATCCCATTCAAGTTTTGACCTTGGTCTTTGCCAAAATTCCTTGATTTTCTCCATTAATACTGCATTAAATGCACATTAGACCACAAAGAAAAATATCTAACTCTAAATCATCTCATAAACAAAAATAATCAAAAGCATGCAATAAGTTATGATAATAGTTGGTTTGACTAAGCTAGGAGGTGAATCAAGGCCCATATAATTACCCAATCATGAGGCTCATTATCACCCGCTACTGAAAGTGTTGCTCATCCTCTGAGAAACTTAGTCAATATCCATATCCTTCATAGCTCTGGTAGCCTCTCTGACATCCCATGCCTCTGTTGTGGTCTCCTCTTCTTGTTCATAGAAGTCTGTTTTCTTTATACCTCTTCCCACTGCCTCTTTTCTTCTTCTTCTTTTCTCCGTTCTAGCTTCCCTAAGAGTAATGGTGGATTGAGTTTTAGGCCTATCCGATTGACCTTCAACCTTTGCATAGATTTCTTATACATAGATGTCATGTTGATTTCCTCTCTCAACCATTGAGGGGAGTGATATTCTCTTCTCCTAGAAGCCTAAACATGTCCTCAAAATGTGAAATTGGTTACTCTTGGGCAGCAAGATATCTAGGTGCCAGCTGAGGATCATTTGCAATCAAATTATGGGTACTGATGAGGGCCATGGGATTTTATTGTTCAACTCTGATCAAAAGAGGTTCAGTTTTCTTTCTTGCCAATATCATTTTCATCTCTACAGCTCTTGACTCCTCATGGTTCATCCATGATTCCAAAGAAATTAATTGTAGATCTCCTAGCTTGGCATTAGGGTATCATACATTCATGTCTACGAGGGCCATTTTGTGTAAATAAATCTCAGCCATTTTGGCCCTATCCTCTAGTGTACTTTGATAAAAAAAGATCAATAAACTACCTATAGTCCTGAAATGGTATGGTTCCTCCTTGTGGTAGGATCTTAATCTGAAACTGAAGACATTATTCTTTGAGGTAGAGAGCATAGGATTTAGTTGGCACCCTACACTAGATTTCTTCCAAGGAGAGGTTGACCATACATGCCAATTGGTTTTCTCTTTCCTGCAGTTGTCCCATCAGCCATGCATTTTTTGTCTCTAGTTGATTTCTCATTGTAGCTTCTCTGTCCCTTAAGCCACTTATTTCTCCGCCCACTTATTTTAGTTTCTCTTCCATGTGCCCAATGTCTTCCACCCCCTTTGATTTGGCGATATGCATCCATTAGTGAGTTTTGGCCCTCTCCTTCTCAAGCTTGAATAAGAGTTTGATGGCAAATTTTTTAGGTATGACCATGCCTCCTTCAATAACCTGGCAATAGGAGTCTAGGTTAGGTTTGGGGCTGGGTTATTTTGTCTCTGTGTCCTCCTCTTTAGTTTCTTGTTTCTCCCCTACCTTCCTTTCCAATTTATGTGTCTCTTATAGATTCATTAGATTATCCTATAGGACTATTTTTGCTTCCTGTAGATTTTGCTCTGGATCCTGTAGGATTTCCTTCCCCTTGAGGAAGTTGATCTAGTTGTAGGCCTCCTCAAATAGGTGATAGGGGATTTAGGGGAAGGCATTTTGTATTTTTGTGTAGGGGAATCTTCAATCACAATAGGAATTTTTTTTTATGTTTGTGTCTCCCCCTGTCTTATTCTTGTGCTCTTTCTTGTTCTGAAATATAATGGGGTTTTCCTCTGCCTTTTTTCATTTTGCTTGATTAGCGTGCTGAGAGTAGTGAGGGAAGTTGTTGCCTCTCTCTTAGTGGCCTCTAGAGACACCCTAGGTGACTCCTCCTTGTTTCGTGTCCCCTTTGTTCCAGTGCCTTCTTCCTCTCTGTCTTTCGCATCTTCTTCTTCTTGTAGATCTTCGTCATCTCTATTGTTTTCCTCCTTAATTTCCTCCTTTGTTTCTTCATCATCCTCCTTCTCTTCTCCCTCTTCTTCTTCATCTTCATCATGTTCCTCTGTGTCAGCTCCTTCTTCATCTATCTCATGCTCATCTCCTTTTGTATTTTCCTCTTCCTATTTTACTTCCTCTTCAGTGACAATAGCACTAACATCATAAGTGAGAGCTTTGATGTCATCCTCTGCTGGCATGTATCTCAAAAATAACCATGTCATAGGAGTTTTGAGGTTTTAGAGGGCATCTACTATGAGGATCCTAATCAACCAATGGTGAGAAAACTATTTGGAATTTCCCTCCTTCACTTTGATGCTTGAGTCTATGAGTGATTGAAGCAATAATTATGGTATGATAAGCCTTTGGTGAGGGGTTGTTTCTGTTCCAAATATTAATTCTTCAAGGATCCTGAAATGATAGCCATAGACAACATTATACCTACCCTCACATGAGATGTATTTGATCAGTTGGTAGCCTATCTCATTCCATGGATATGTCAAACTTTCCCTCCTTACTCCATTTTTTTCCTCAATGGGTTCCTCACCTTCTAAAAAGAATTTTCTTTTCGCAATTTGGCTATTTCCTTTGTCTTCTTTCCTCCATGGTATTCCTAGGGGAAGTGTGGTGACCCACTGATGAGCTTAAGGGTGAGATCTATAGTGAGGCCCCTTATTACAACAATGGCATGGATTCTAGTGTGTGGAGTGAGGGAGAGAGAAAATTCTTGAGCCACCTCATCATCATACACTCCAAATTTTTTGAAAAATCCCATCCAATTATGTATTGTGAAGATTTTAAGCTCTTGGGGGTGTTGTTGGATTCTCATAGTGTTTGTTGGCTCTTTCCTATTATCATGGCGTAGAAAAATAGAGATGACTGTGTATTTAATTCCCTTCACACAAATGATAATTTCACTCAAATTTAGAGTATTCTTGGTTCATTTACTTGCCTAGGGGAATGTAATTTCAGATCCTACCTCTTTAGACTGTTTGCAGTGGCCAAATCCATGATATCCGTTTTGAAATCTTCTCTGCCAATCCTGTAGATAGTCTCTGTGTATTCTGTAGGAATTCCTATGCATGCCCCTATAGGAATTCCTATGCAGTCCTGTAGGAATTCCTGCGCAGTGGAACAATGGATTATTGCTTTTGGTCGGTTGCCTGGGTATGAGAGTGACTTGAGTGAGGGAGTTTTGAGTAGGTGAAATGCATGAATGCATGGGAGCGATGTCTTATTTCCTCTTATGGTGATTTGGGGTGAGGTGGTCTGCTGGAAACAAAGGTACGTTGCCATTTTTGGACTATTGGTCCCCGCTACCACCTCATTATTTCCCACTCCTCGTAATCATATCCCACCTTGTAGATCCATAGTTTAACCGCTTTTTGTCTTACTACTTCTCTGTCTTTGAGTTGACTGCAACCAAGTGTGAGAAGACACACGGTTGTGCATGTTCTGACTAAACGAAGGTGGCCAAGTTAACTGGCCACCTTTTCACTTATAAATCATCTCCCAACCCTTACAATTTTTTACTAGATGATGCATATAAGAGAGCGAGCAGGATACTTACCTGTGGTTTCAGTGCTATGCTATAGTTGTCGAAGACCAGAGGTGTTGCTATGTACATTTGTTGCATGCCATTCTTCTTCCTCATCTTGTTGTCTGCTAATGGCTTCTTTGTTTTTGCAGATACCTATGGTTGAAGATCTGATGTTGTTGCTTTGGAGCTCTTGGATCGTCATGGTGAAGACATGTTGCTGGAGTGATTGGTATTCTGTGGGATAGGCTAGTACAGGATTTCCTACAGGATGTCCTGTAGCTGCTTCTCCCTTGGAACTCTTTAATAATTTTGCTTGTTGGGGCTGACAGGATGGTGACATTTGGAAGGAAGGAGTGGGAGTGTGGAGAGAAAATAATACTCAGGTAATTCTCTTTACTCCTCTTTGTTTCCTTTTTTTTTTTTTTTGAAGATTGGATAAAAGCTCTTGAAACTAATTTTTTTGAATGGTGAGTGTAGGGATGATGATGGTGGACAAGATGAGGTGCTAGATCATGAAGAGGGTGAATTTTAGGGACATAAAATTTTCATCATTTACCTTCGGATTGCTTCCTGTAGGATTTCTGGTTCACTATAATTCCTATAGGATAATCCTGTAGGTTTTCAGGGGATCCTGTAGGAATACAGGGGATCATGTAGAAAACATAGTCTTTGTACAAAATGAAGCAATGGAGTGGAAAAATAACAAAAATAATGGAGGGATGCAGGGGAATGAGTGAAAAGAATAAATATGTGAGTGGCAGGGGTCTCCTTGGGATCCTCTTTTTCTCCTTGACTGTCCTTTTTGCCCACATGCAAATGGAAATTTCAAGATTTTTTTACTTTTTTTTTAAACAATGAGGCTGCCTCAAAGAGGTTTTCACCCTACTTGTTTGCCTTGGGCGCCTCAAGAATTTTTTTACCCAATGTTATTCTTATTCTCCTTTTTTTTTTTTTCTTTTTTCTCCTTTTTTTTTGTCATCACTGAGCCGCCTCAAGAGGTTTTCAACACAATGATGGGACTCAAGCGCCTCATGGAGGTTTTCACCCAAGTCCTTATTTTTTCTTTATCTCAATGATTTGATGAGGGAAGAGCTGGAACTTGCTCCCCTATCATCACTGTTTTATTGATATCATCAACGAGTTTTGATAAAGGTCTCTTGTAAATTTTCAATCAGTGTCCATTATTAAGTAAAGGAATGGCTTCTTCATCTATGGTTCTAATTTTCATTGAACCATTATCATGACATTTTTCCACAAAATAAGATCTGAGCCATCTTGTCCTTAACTTTCCCTTGAAGTCTTTATACCTAGAATCATATAATAATGCCCAATCACCTTCCTGAAATTTCTTCTCCTTAATACTTTTATCATGCTAGATCTTCCTCTGAAGTTGAACTACCTCTGTATGTAGGAGGGCCTGCATTCTGAGTTCATCCAAACCACTCAATTGGAACAATCTCTCTTTTTGTGCATTGTTGAGATCGAGATCTAGTTAGGATACCATCGTTAATGTGTTATATTAAAATTCAATGGACAACAAGACCTTTTTCCCATAGACCAGCTCATAGGGTGTGACTCCATTGGTGGTCTTCCATGTGGTATTATAGGCCTAGGTGGCCTCAACTAGTATTTCTGCCCAATCCTTCCTACTGCTACTCACCACTTTGGTCAAGATGCCCTCTAGTGCTTTGTTGGTCACCTCTACTTGCCCATTAGCTTGTGGATGATAGCGAGTGGAAGTTTTGTGCTTGATATTGTGATGGTTGAGCAAGTCTTCAATCATGTTGGAGGTAAATTGGTTGCCTTAGTCTGTGACCATCTCTCTAAGGTACCCAAATTTGTATAATACATTCTCCCTTAGGAACTCAGCCACCTTCTCTTTTGTTGCTGCCTTAATTACCTTGGTTTCATCCCACTTAGTCAAATAACCAGTGCACACAATAACGTACTACTATTTTTTCTTTTAAGGAGGGTCAATAGACCTAATGAAGTCCATGCCCCACTTGTCAAATGGCTCGAAAGTCACTTGAGGCTGTAGAGTCATTTCATCTCTTGGAATAGGCCTTCCCATCCTTTGGCACTGATCACACTGACTAGTGTATTTTTTCACATCCTGATGAAGAGTGGGCCAATAATAGCATGCTTGTAACAGTTTGAATGGTGTCCTCTTTGCTGCAATGTGACCTCCATAGGGCCCATCATGACAGGTCAAAACGATTGCAAAGACTTCCTCCTCCCCAAAAAACCTTCTCAATATTTGATATGGGCCAAGTTTGAACAGATTGCCCCCAATCCAAGTGAAGGGGGCGCTTTTCTTGACTATCTTGCTATTTTCTTTGGAGAAAAAGTTTGGTGGGAACTGTGCTGATACCATATAGTTTGTTATCTCAGCAAACCATGGAGAGAGAACTGAAATAACAAATAAGTGTCAATCTGGTAACTGGTCATCCACCATTCCTTCTTCACTTGCAGGCAAATTTACCATAGAAAAAGAGTGTGCAACAACATTTTCCTTACCAAGCTTATCAACAATGGTTAGATCAAATTGCTGTAATAAAAAGTAACCATCTTATAATTCGAGCATTCACATCTAGTTTTTCATTAAATATTTGATTGCAGCATGGTCAGTATGCACAAATGTTTGATAGCCTGTAATATAATGCTTGAATTTTTTTAATGAATGCACAAAAACCAGTAGTTCCTTTTCGGTCACTGTATAATTTAGCTCAACCTTTTAATAAGTTCTTACTGATAAAATACATAAGGCAATTTTTCATCTATGTAACCTAGGGCTGCTCCTATGGCCTTGTGTGAGGCATCAACATGAATATGAAAGTGGAGGGCCCAGTTTGGGCCTCGGAGAATTGGTGGAGTGGTTAACTTATCCTTTAGTATGTCTAAGGCCTCTTGACAGCTTTTTGACCATATAAACTCATAATATTTAGCCAACAAGCCAAATAAAGGAGTGACCAACTTGTTGAAGTCCTTTATGAACCTTCGATAGTATCCAACTAACCCTAGGAATTTGACATCTCTCTAATTTTGAGGAGGAGGGACCCTTTGGATGATAGTTATTTTGTTTGAGTCCACATGAACTCCTTGTTGAGATATTGAATGACCTAGCACGGTTCCTAAAGTCATTAATAATTCACAATTTTTAGGACTGAAAGATAGGTTCATTTCAATGCATTTGTGCAGTACTTTGCCTACGTTAGATAGGGATTCTTGAAAATCACAACCATAAGGTGTAAAATTGTCCATATAAATCTCCACTACATCATGGACCAATTCAGTGAAAATACTCAAGACTGTTCTCTTGAAAGTGGTAGGAGCATTGCATAGGCCAAAAGGAAGGACCCTATAGGAAAAAGTACCCCAAGGAAAAGTGAATGTTGTCTTATCCTGATCTTCTGGGAAAATATGGATTTGGTTGTACCCACTAAATCTATCTAGGAAAGAGAAAAACATTTTCCTTGCTAGGCCATCTAGCACTTGGTAAATGAAGGGTAGAGGAAAATGATCCTTCTTTGTGGCTTTGTTCAACTCCCTGTAATCGACACAAATTCTCCACTTACCATTTTTCTTGGGAACTAACACCAAAGGAGAGATCCACTCGTTATCGGAGATAGGGTAAATGAATCTTGGATCTAACAGTTTTTGAAATTCTTCTTTGATTATATCTTTAATATCTAGATTCATCCTCCTTTGTGGTTGTTGGACCAGCTTGCAACCTTCTTTGATGTATATGTGGTGAGTACACACTGAGGGGTGTCCTCCCTTCATTTCCTTGTAACTCCAAGTGCAGGCTTCTAGATTTTTATTTAACACGTTGCATAACTTCTCCTCTTTGAGAGCAGAAAGAGATGGATTGAATTTCAAGGTTCTATCTGGGCCGAATTCTATGGTTTTGACGTGGAGTGGGTTGGAATTGGCCAAGCATAAGTCAATTGGATGATTTTTCTTGGTTTCCTTTACTACTTCTTCTAAGGGAAATGAACTGAGACTTGGACTTTGGAGTAGGTGTTCAATCAATTCATCCTCATCTTACTGCCCTCCTCCCATGGCTGCTTCCAAAGCATAAAGTTGGGTAGAATAAACTTCATCTTCTTCCTCCTCCTCCAACTAGAAAGGTAATTCATGCTCTAGAGAAGGTTGAGCAGGAGGGTATAGGACTAACTGCTTAGACATATGCCCATTCTTGATGGTCATATTCCTAGCTTTGCAGCTAATGTAAGCATTGGTAGTGGCCAACCATAGCCTCCCATGTATGAGAGGGTAACTAGTAAAGCTTAGCCTTATGTTGGAGAACTAGAAAATTTGCAGGGTGCTCGCATGAGTTAATGGAGACCATCACATCCTCCACAATTCCCTTAAGGGTTACTATGGAACAGTCTACAAGTTGCAGAACTATTGTGGTCTTCCTCAATGAACCTTAGAGTTTTAGCTTGAGCATGGTGTCCTTGTTCATCACATTAATGGCAGCGCAAAGATTGATTAGAGCGTGTGGGACAATGGTGCCATTGATGTGCACATCTACTACAGGGCTTTCAGGGTCTAGATATTTTGGACATATTACCTGCCACAACATTAAGCTGGACAGTTGCCCAATGACATTAATGGTAGGGGCATCCCTTTTTTCGCCTCCATGGATGCTTGAAGAGCTTCTCCGTAATCAGCTTATTGTAAATGGGAACATCTTTTATTTCCTGAAGAAATGGGATCTTTACAAATATATTTTCCAATTCTCCCATAAGTTTAGTCTCCTCTGGGGTAGGCTGGAGTGGTTGGGCTAATCTATCAGAAAAGGGTAGATTTATTTTAAGGTTATTTTCCTCTCTTTCTTCCTCAACCTCCCTAAGTGGAAGTGGAGGTTGGTTATCCGGGAGAACTCTCTCAGATCTCAGGTTAATCTCCTGGATTTCCATAGCATAAGATAGATATGATATCTCTTCACTGCGTACTTGCTGAGCCTACCTATTTTTCAGGTTTGGATTTGGCTGAGCAGGCATCTAGGGTTTCTTTGGTGGAGCAGAGTGTAGGAGTTGTGGTTGGGCAGGTGGTGGAGGCAATAGAGCTAGAGCATTGTTGTATTATGGCCTCCACCCTTGGAGTGGTGTATTCCCTTGAGGTTGTGGTGGAGCATAAGGTTGAAATGATTAGTTGGCTGGCTGGGAGTGATATTGAGTTGCATAGGACCAAGAAGGGCGTGTAGACAAGGAAGGATGAGCAGGGGGTCCCAAAGAATGTATAGTTGTGGTTTGGTTGTGGTTGTAATGTGTATGGGATGACTCTTGCATGCCCTGCTGATATGGTCTAGGCTTAGGAGGTCTCCTTTGGTTAATGTAGCAAAGCTACTTAGTGACCCCTTCAGCTCCTTCATATACAACTTTAAGTCTAGGTAAAGAAGGGAACTTGTATGTGGAGTGGTTTTCTTCATAGACTGACCAAATTTCAATAGAGTTCAATGGACATTCATTCCTAGGATGCCTCCTGGTGCATCACTCTCCCTGCTTCCTCCAGCTTCCTTTTAATGTTCATGGTGTCCATTTGCAAGGCAAGGGTTTGCAACATCTCACTTTTGAAATATTCCAGCGTGTTTCCAATTTCACCCTTCATGGATGAGTTGGAAGATGATGTACTAGCCATAGGTTGACTACCCCTACTCTTTTTCTTGGCTTCCCTAGAATGGCTTCTAAAGACAGTCTTGATATCCTCATAGGGTAATTGGTAGATATCTCCTCCTACTAACAAATGTAAGTTATCCAGAAGATCTTCTCTTACTCCCCTAAGAAGGACCAACTTTAGTGACTCGGGGTCAATTGTGCACCTAGCCCTTTTGTATTTAAGCTAGAATCTTTCTTCATAGTCTTCTAAGGATTCATCATTGCCTATGGCCATCCTAAAAATTCCTTCTTTAGTGTCCTTTGACCGAGAATAGTCCCGATATTTGTTGTTAAAGGCCTGCTACATCTGAGCCCAACTTGTGATGATACCTCCAGGTAAACCCATGAACCAATGCAATGTTGCATCCTTGAGGTAGATGGAAATGGTTTTAACTTTTTCTCATCATCTGTATAGTCATAGGTTCAGCATACAAAAAAAAACATAAATAGGAAAGTGTCAGGGTCCTCTGTGGTTAGGCCATGGAAATGAGGTATGGTAGAGGGGCTTATATTTTTTATCTTAGTGTCTCCATTGGTTTCCTTTATGGGGAAGGCACCTTTAACTGTCTCTCTATTCCCTCTATCATTTCGGTTTTCAGCCATTGGTTCAGTAGGAATGGGTTCCTCTTCTTCTTCTTCCCATGTAGGTTCTTCAAATATGTTAGGTTGCTCACCTAAGGGTTCCTCCAGTTCACAGCCACCGAAGAAGAGAGAAGGTTGGTTGCTAGATGCAGTGGGGGTATTCGACAAAAAATTCCCTAAGTTGTCCATATTCCTACAAGGCATGAAAGGAAATATTTTTGGGTTGGTTTTTTTTTTTTTTAACATGGAATATACTTGCTGAATTGAAATTGTTGATTAAATGAATATTACTGACAAAATGAAAAAGCTACTTGCTGAAATGAAATCTTACTTGCAAAATTCAAACAGAAGTAGACAATGCAAAATGAAAGAAAGGAAAAAACTAGATTACTTTTGCAGAAATAAATTAATGGCAGAATATTGAAGGCAATAAATAGAAGAAACGAAAGCAGTAATCACGTTCTACTCAGACCCCTCCCTGGAAATGGTGCCAAAAAGTGATGAGCACTAGTATTGCAGCAAGGATGTTGCAACTCTTGGGATACCAGCTTTATTTATGAAAATGGGGTTCGTACAAACTTGGAGGTAGCAGTGCTATATGCACAAGTAAAAGTGATGGTTCTACCTGTTGTCATTGTTCAACTAGCGAGAGACCACTAGGGTTCCAAGTCAGACTTCTATAGAGTCAGAAGAAGCTTGATTCTTTGATGAAAGAAAGGAAGATCTACTCTAATATATGTTGGAAATAATACTAAGAAGGGGGAGCGGGGGGGGGGGTGAATCAGTATTATCAGACCAATAATTTAATTTTCAAAACTGAATTGTATACGCTACTTCAGCTTAGTGAACTAGCATGTATATGCAATTGTACTCAATGCAACCAATGTATATGCAAAGATCTTTTGATTTACCCAAATTATCGTATTGAACTTTAACAAGTATATCAGGAATTCATTAGACATTGCAGTAAAAACATAATAAAGCATCCCACATAAGCAACACACATGAACACCAAGATATAAGGTGGAAACCCAATGTGGGTGAAAATCACCTACTGTAATCGTCTCTGTCTTCTTTTAATAATAAGAAAAAAAATTCTGCAATTTTTGTATTGGTGCAGTCTTATACTTATACGCGGGCTTCTACCTGCAACCTTCTCTCATTCTCTAGCTTCTACTGGAAGGGATCTACAACACCCCTAGCCCTTAGACTAGCTGATATGTTCACTAGTATGTAGGTGTCAGCCTATAGAAGGCTACAACCTTCTCTCTTCTTCCAGGGACCATGTTTCATAAATTTTTAGATTGGATCCATCAACAACATCATTCAATCATCAAATATATCTGCCTCAACCAATCTCCTTTTGAACCAACCACAACCGAATCAATCAATCACTCCATCAATCTGATCATTCAAAATGCTGTCACCAGAATACAGTAAGCAGAACCCAAGCTAGAACCCAGAACACTGCAACAACAAACAGAAGCAACTAAAACATATTTTATAAGGTATACGCTACTTCCATGTGTCGAACTTGCGTGCATATGTGCTTTCCTCAAAGCGAACCAGTGTATAGATCTACAAATCAAATTTATGATGTATACACTACTTTTATATGCATATCCAGCGTGTATACACTCCTTTCTAAAGTGAACATGTGTACAGATCTGTAAATGATGATTTAAACATTACAAATATTCCAGACTTCAGTCGTACCTAGATCATCATATTTACAGACTACAACATTCGCCAATTATTCAGATACATGATCAAACCACATAAAGATAATTTAGTTCAAGCTTTGAGATCCTGATACATCATTAGATCTTATCCTTCATCAAATTCTAAGGTTCATCCTTGGTTCATATCAAGCAGAGTACCATAAGCCAATAACCTACATACTAGATCTCATACTTCATCAGATATTCGATACTTGCACACCTTGGCCTAATAATCTTCTCCTCCTTTTATATTTAGGCCTTTCTGAATACCATGGACCAAAACGACTTAGGACTAATACCTTGGACCAAATACCTAGGGTAAATACCTCGGACCCGATACCTTGGACCAATACCATGGACCAAATACTTCAAACCAAAAACTTAGTTTTTCAAGGTATATGTGCTTTCCCTTTTGTGAAAGTGCATGTGTACGTATAAACGACTTGTATAAAGTGAACCCGCGTGTATACGTGACTTGGCTAATTATCTTTCTTCATTTTGTGAACTCTGATCTATAACTCTATGTTGTTAACTTGTTGTATTGTGATCTGTCATCTGAGTGAGTTGCCATCAAGGACAACACCTGTGTCATAATGCCAACAATATTCCCCTTTGGACTTGATGGAAACACCAAGTCCCTCTCCTCCTTTATCATCAAGGGAAAAGGGTCATCCTCCCCCTTAGTACATGTTGAAATTCTCTGATATGTTGAAGTGTGCTAATTGAGCTCCTATGGTTGAGTCCATGCTCCCCCTGAGCACAAACAAGGTTTGAAAAAAGATAACATGACTCTAACATACATCACCAATGACCTTCCTATCACCAAAGACTCATACATACATCCATCTCCCAATCAAATGGGGATATACCAAATTTAACTCATCCACCCAACCACGTGGGGATATACCAATTGTTTATACAAGAAACATTACATCATCCGTCCCATGCATAGTGGGGTTACAAATTAGGTATGTTCATGGCCTTTGCATTAAATGATATACATGACATATATAATAGAGATCAAATATCTTAAATAAGACCATTATAGTCATCAGCAACTATCATCAGTAGCATCTATCAATCAGCATCCAAACCAGCAACCATGTTCTCTCTCTGAATCTGTTCCACCTGAAGCAAAAACAACTAAGTGAATCTGTACCGAGATCTTCTAAGATAATGCCAACAATGATGCATTATTAGAAGCATATGCTTCCCCTGAACCTGTGTCAAATGTTGACTGTCAGATCTAATCATTTCATATATCAAAAGAGTTATCAAGGCATATACATCAAGTTATCAACAACTTTATGAGGACCGATATATTTCCACATGTTATCAGCAGATTGAAACCATCATCAAACAGAGCATATAATTGACAGAACCATAGCAGACCCCTTTTTCCTGCGTCTAGCCCACTTCTTTTCTTTAAACCAACATATACCCATCTATGCCCATAGAAACCAGTGTACGTATGCGACTACGCTTTATGAAACTCTTGTAAAACCACTTTTCTCTAAAGAAAATAGGTTTTAACAGTAGGATGATGCAGCAACTACTCCCAGCTTTTACCTTAGATATTCAAATGTCTCTCTGGGCAGTTGTTTAGTGAATATATAAGTAACCTATTCTTTGGAGGGAACATACTCCAATTTGACCTTTTGTTCAAGCACTTGTTCACGTAGAAAATGATATTTGATGGGTATGTGCTTGGTCTTGGAGTGCATGACAGGATTATTTGAAACACTGATGGCACTTGTATTATCACATAGAATGGAGATGGGTGGAGTACATGTGATCTGAATGTCTTGCAAGGTTTACATCATCCAAAGTAATTGTGTTCAACAAGATGCATTAGCCACGTATTCTACTTCAGCTATAGATAATGCAATTGAACTTTGTTTCTTGCTAAACAAAGACACTAACTTGGAACCCATATAGAATGCACCACCACTAGTGCTTCTTCTGTCGTCAACACTTCCTGCCCAATCTGCATCTATATATGCATGAAGTGTAAGATATTTATCCTTGGGATACCATAAACCAAAGTTCTATGTTCCTTGAAGATATTTAAAAATCCTTTTGACTTCCTGAAGATGTGATTCATTTGGATTTGCTTGGAATCTTCCAACTGTTCCAACTTCATGCATGATGTCTAGTCAGGTACCTATTAGATAAAGCAGACTTCCAATCATGGATTTGTAAGTTGGTCGATGTATTCCTATTGATTCATTATTGAGCTAAGACTGCATCCTGTTACCATTGAGTTACATACTGGTTTATAATCTTCCATGCCGTACTTTTTCAAGATCTGTTCGAGATATTTTGTTTGTGAGATAAAAATACCATCTTTATTTTGTTGAACTTGTAGACCAAGAAAATAGGTAGGTTCACCAAGCAAGGACATTTCAAATTCTTTCTACATTACTGAAGAAAAATTCTAACTCATGGATTCTTCATTGCTACCAAAAATGATATCATCAACATACACAACAATTATTAGCAATTTACCAGTATCCATTTTTGTATATAGATTTCTAGCTGTTGACCCCTTTGAAAAACCCTGTTGGTGGAGATATTTGTAAAGACGGTAATACCATGCCCTTGGAGCCTATTTTAAACCATAAAGAGATTTTATGAGCTTTCATACAAATTTTACATCATTTCCCAGAATGAATCCTTCTCGTTGTTCAATATAGACTTCTTCTTCTGAGTCTCCATTAAGAAATGTTGATTTTACATCCATTTGGTATACTTTGAATTTCTGAAAACTAGAAAGGGAAAGAAACATTCTTATAGCTTCATGTCTAGCAACAGGTGCAAAAGTTTCTTCGAAATCTATACCTTCTTGTTGAGCATATCCTTTACAAATAATTTTGGCCTTGTTTCTAATAACTTCTCCATTTTCGTTCAGCTTGTTTTTGAATATCCATTTAGTTCCTATGATATTCTTATCATGAGGTCTAGGAACTAATTCCCGAGTATTATTCTTTTGAATTTGCTCTAGTTCTTCATTCATGGCCTTGACCCAACATTAATCTCTACATGCTTCATCTACATTTTGAGGTTTAGTGGAAGATAGTAATGTTAAATAGCTTAAAGCTTCGGTAATGGTTCTTCTAGTCTGCAAACCTGCCCCTTTTTCCCCTAAAATTTGAGTTTCTGGATGATTTTTTTAAACATACCTAAACAGAGTCTTTTCTTCTATCATTATCTCTTCTTTTGGTGCTTCATTGGTTTCTTCTTCAGAATCAGTGTGATTTCATGTGGTAAAATGATCCTCATCTCCTTCATTGTCATAGTCTTCAGCTTTTATCTATTTTAGATTTTTCCATGCTTCATCAACCACAACATCAATACTTTCAGTAATTTTCCCAAGTCTTTTATTGTAACATTTATATCCTTTACATCGGGAAGAGTAACCAAGAAGAATACCTTCATTTGCTCTGGGTTCAAACTTGCCAAGTTTTTCATCAGTCCTTTTGATGTAACATTTGTGTCCAAAAATTTTGAAGTATTTTACAGTAGGAGTCCTACCATACCAAAGTTCATGTGGAGTTTGAGTGTTGTTTACCCGAACATTTGCTTGGTTGAGAATAGTGACAGTGGCGAATGCAACTTCACCCCAGAAGGTTGCAGGAATTCCAAATTCATCTAGCATAGCACGAGCCATTTGTTTAACAGTTTTGTTCATCCTTTCTACCACTCCATTTTGTTGAGGAGTCCTTACGGTGGAGAACTGCCTTTTTATTCCATGTTCTTCACAAAAGTCAAAGAATTCATCCGAGGTAAATTCCCCTCCTCGAACAAATCAGAGGCATTTGATTTTTCGATATGATTCATTTTCAGCCAAAGCTTTGAAGGCTTTGAACTTTTCAAATTCTTCATCTTTATGCTTTAGAAGACCTATCCAACACATTCTGGAAAAATCATCAATGAACAATATAAAGTATTCTTCTCCACGAGGTGATTTTTTCCTTAGTGGTCCACATAAGTCAGCATGAACAAGTTCAAGAGGCTTACTAGCTGACCCTTCCTTTTCAATGAAGTGAGATATGGTTTTCTTACCATATTGACATGATTTGCATATATTATTTTTAGGAATGTTGATATCTAGAAGATCACGAACAACCTGGAATCTGCATGCTTTTCTTATTTGAGAAAAACTTAGATGTCCCAATCTTCTGTGCCATAGCAAGTTTTCATCATTTTTGCTTAGATAGCAATGTTGTTCTCCTCCCTTGAGTATGTATAGGTTGTTTGGAGTTCTTGTCCCTTTGATCACGGTTTCTCATGTATCAAGCTCATGCACAACACATCCATTTGATCGAAACACTACTTCATTTCCTTGATCACACATTTGACTCACACTCAACAGGTTATGCTTTAAGCCATCAACATACATAACATTCCCAGATTTAACTTTTTCTTTCAAGAAAATAGATCCGTTACCTTTTATGACAGCAGGAGCGTCATTTCCAAAAGAGACACTGTTTTCCTTTTCTAAGGCATTATATGAGTATAGTTTTTCTTTATCACCTGTCATGTGTTTTGAGCATCCATTGTCAATGTACCACTGGTTTTCTTGTCCTTCTGCATACAAGGCTATACCACATCTTTCTGTTTGTGGTTCTTTCTTTCTCCATATTTTGGGATTTAATGGAGTTTACTCCTTTTGATTTATTTGCCTAAATTTACTCCTGCATTCAGATTCTTCATGGCCAAAGTTGTTACATATTGAGCATTCTATTTCATTTTCAAGAAGAGAAAAGTTATTATAGGAAATTTTCTTTATCCCTGTCACATTCCTTTGATTTCGTGCTTCTCTAGTCATGATAGTTTTCTAAGCAACACATTGAGAAACTTTGAGTCCAAAATTATGACATGAGAAACATTGACCATTAAAGAAGTTCCTGAGATTATTGAATCTACTAACCTGTTGATTGTAGTTTCTATTGATATTTATCTTTGAAGCAAATTGAGTACGATATACCTGAGGTTGATTGTGGATTATGTTCATCCTTGAAGTAAATTGATCCTAATTAACCTGGTGATCTGCTTTATGCCTTTGTTGATCATTGTCAAACTATTCACTACACTTTGTTGCATCGAGATAGCTTTTAATGGAGGTTGATGGCTTCTGTGATTGAGATGTTTCTTCAATATATCCAAGACCTGTCTTTATCAGAGGAGAGTGATGTACTTTGATAATTTCATTTAAGATTTCTGATCCTTTAGCAAATCTAAGATTGAGAGCTTCTGTTTTCTCAAGATCCTTTCTAAGACCCACAATTTCACATTCTAGCTTTTCATTGTGTTTTTCTCTTTCAGCAAATTGGTATGTCAAGGTATCTATAATCACATTCGTTTCTTCTAAATAGATTTTGAGTTTAGAGATTTATTCATAAAGGTCATCTTCATCTAAGGCATCCAAAAATTCATCATCTTCATAAGCCATCAGAAGTCTACAGTCATTACTATTTTCATCTTCATCACTATTTGATAAACCATCGCTATCTTCATGAGTATAGTAGCTCTTTTTACTTACACGTTTTTCTATTCCATTTTTTGGATTCCTTCTCTTTATCATATTTATCTTTATGAGGACATTTTCCAGCATAATGATTAACTCTACCATAGGAAAAACATTTGAAAGGTAGTTTACCTCTGAATCTTCTGGAACCCTATTGAAGATTCTTGACAAAGTTTACTTCCTCTTCTTCTTCTTAATTATGTCCTGATTCTGTGAGTTCTTCTTTTCGTTTTTTTGAAGCTTTAAATGCAGCTTCTCTCATATCTGATGGACCTCCATTTCACATCTCAAAGGCAGTTAAGATTCTGTGAAGCTGTGTCATAGTAATAGTCTATAGATCCTGCTTTTCTTCTACGACAGATACTTTTGATTCAAATTTCGTAGATAAGGATCTTAAAACTTTTTCAACTAAGGTAACTTCATTTATCTCTTCACCTAGATTCTTCATGCAATTAACAATCTCATCTATACGTAAGAAGTAACTAGCTATACTTTCATCATTATGCATCTTGAGAGTTTCATATTGAATTTTGAGAGTTTGCAGTTTAGCATGTTTTACCTGAGAGTCTCCTTCGTAGCTTAAAACGATTTTGTCTCATA
>APFE031159929.1:34336-107386 GCA_000404065.3 Pinus taeda
AAATATAAAATTAAAAGATTTTGGAGCTGACTTTTCGATTCTTTGTTTTTCCTTTGATTTAAGAAATGATATTGGCTTTAGTAAAGAGTAAATATGTTTAAAAATTTATGTAATTTGGAGCCTAAATGTGGTAAATTTCTTTGTTAAAGGAAAATTTATGATCAATTCAAATTAAGGTATACGATAAAAGAGTTATTAAACACATGAGACATTTTTTTATCCATTCATATTATATGTAATAATACAATTTTATTTTGATAATTAATCTTAGTCATTAATAAGATTAAAAAGCTATATATAATCTAAACATTCAAGTTATATATAATTTAAGATTCAAGCAAATGTTTTGGCCAACATTAGCTAAAATTATTTTTATTATTTTTTTAGGACGTGGCATACTTACAAATCAAGGACAAACAAGGCTATAAAATGTGCCTCTCGACTTAATGAACACAAGCCAAAAGAATGCTCAATACCCAAAATCAACAGGCATACCTTGAAACGAAAACAATGTGACACTTATTTCTAAGTGTGACAATTGAAACATAGCTTTGGGATATTTAAAATACAAGTTACGACATGAGTGTCTGTTGCAAGTAGAGAGTGTGCCCAGTTGTGGGAGTGTGTCTAGATCATATTCTTATGATATATATGATTAGTTAATGTAGAAGAGTGCACTAGAACTACCTCTTGTAGCTTGCCAAAATGTGAAACATGCAGGAGTGAAAGAAATCAAAAGTGACACTTGTGACAATAAGTAAACATGAAAATGACACTTGCAACATGTAAAGAAAGTGAAAGCAGTACATAGTAAAGTGACATAAAAGAAAAATCGACACTCTTGAAAGTGAAAACAATAAAAAAATATAGTCACGAAAGTGACAACGACACTTGTGAATGAAAAAGGTACACAAGAGAGACAGTTGTGAAGATTCACTGAAATGATGATACAATTTCCACTAAGGGTGATAAAAACTGTCAAATAATGTTATGCTCTAACTATTGGCATGGGTTTTGTAATGCATTGTCTATGTGAGTTTTGCAAGCACTGTCCTTAGGGACTGTGCAAACATTGCTTTTACGGGTGGACATTGGCTACTAGGCTTGCTAGAAAGAAGTGCAGTTGTAAATGCACCAAAATCTAAGAATCTGTGAGCAAGTGGCTTTAACATTTAGAATGTTTAGAAGAATACTTAAACACTTAGAAAACATCAATCAATAATGAAGCGACTAAGAACAATCATGGAATAATAGATCATAGGATCATAAGGAGGCTCCAAAATTCAAGTGGAGGCAAAATTTTGGAGGGTGTTTGTCGTAGCGACAACACCACATATAACAATGGACTAACTTTTGCTAGGTTGGTATTTAATCACCATAGAATTAATAAGTTCTCTTAAGTTGGGCTTGGAGAGGCTTGAGGACATCCAATATTTCTTTGTGTTTGAGGGGTATAATGAATGCACAAAAAATATTTCAACTTGCAAGAATGTTAGAGTGCATGGATTTAAGAATTGAGCCAGTTTGTGGCATGTGGAGTTTCATATTTAGGTGGAAATTCATTCGAAATGAATTTATATACCTTGAGTTTATAATAATAATCCATAGGGTTTAATATTATTCTCTTGTGTTTATAATTCCTTGGATTTTTTTTATTAATCCCAAGGGTTTATTATCCCTTGAGTTAATATTATTCCCTTGGGCTTTTAATATTATACCCTATGAATATGAACCCTTAGATTAATAGATCCAATGGATTGATATTATAAGTCCAAGAGAATAATAAACCTAATGGGCTAATACTAAAATCCCAAGGTATTATAAACCGAAGGGACTAATATTATTAAACCCCAAGGGTCTAGTATTATAAATCCAATGTATATTAACCCTTGGTTGACCATGATTTATATTGAACCTAAGCGATTAACAATATAAACCTATGAATAATATTACACCCTAGGAATATGAACCCTTAGATTAATATACCCAAGGGATTGATATTATAAACCCAACGGAATAATAAACCCAAGGGATTAATACTAAAAACCCAAGGGAAAATAAAACCTAGAGTTAATAGTATGTATGCATTGCGTTTATTATCCCTTGGGTTAATATTAATCCCTTGTGGTTTTATGATTAACCCCTTGCGTTTATTATTAACCCCTTGAGTTTATAATATCAATCTGTTAGGTTTATAATAAAAATATTATAAACCATTGGACCATGGTTGAGCACGATTGGTTTCAAATCGAGAGAATATTTGTCAAAATGCGACAATGAAACATGTTAGAACATGGTTGATTCTCATATTAAAAAAATATTTTCACAATGTGATGTTGGACTAGGGTTTACCAAGTCGACCATGATTGATATTATAAACCCAAGGTATAAAAATTATAATCCCAAGGTATAAAAATTATAAAACCAAGGTATATAAACCCTAGGATAAATATTATAAACATTACAATAAACATGATTGAGGATGGATGAGCATGGTTAATTTCCATATTGAGACAATCCTTGTCACAATGTGACGTTGGACCATGGTTGACCATGATTGATCTTCATATCAGGAGAAAATTTGTCACAACACAACATTAGACCATGGTTGACCATGGTTAATTTCCATGTTCAGACAGTCTTGTCACAATGTGACATTCGACCATGGTTGACCATGGTTCGCTATGGTTGACCATGGTTTACTACGATTAATATTATAAACCAAAGGGAATAATAAACATAAGGGATTGATATTATAAAACCAAGAGGTTAATAATCAAACCCCAAGGGATTATGAACGCAAGGGAATAATATTTTTTTTTCTCAGTAAAATTAAACTATTTCTATTGAGTAAAATATAGTACAATCAAGAGAGACAAGAAACCGGCTGACTGGAAATGATAAAACTATCAACCTCTGTTCCGGAGAAGGGGTGAACCATTCAAGGAGCTAAAACAATTCACTTGAGAGCAAAAAACTATTTTTTACCCCACAGGGGCCGAATTCTCAACATGATGTTTTTCCCCTTTCTTTTTATTGACTTTTATCCAGCCATCCTGGGGAGTATGAGCTAAAACAACTTGAAGACTGGAGTTCTGCCACAGGGGGATCTCCTTATCTAATTCAAAAGAGGAGGTCTCATGGACGCGTTTCTGGGAGTTTGTTGTGATAGTGGTATGCGCAGGAGTATCAGTGGATTGATCCATCGTCTGAGGCGCCTAGTCCAATTCTGCATTGATTTCCTCATCTTCCGAGCCTGAGGAATCAAAGATCACTGCTGGCGGCAGAGAACAAGGGATCCAACGCTTGGGTTTGGTCTTTGCAAAGTTGCTTTTTTTTAATTTGTGGACAACAATGGGCATGAATTCTGCAGGTGCCCTGTTAGGTGACAATGGCGACAGCAGAAGGCAGTGTTTTTGTAATCTAGGTTCTGGGTCCAAACAAAGTCATTGATTTTGAGAATGATTTGATCTGGTAGCCCCTTGCTTAGATATAGCTCCACACATAATGTGGCATATGTGTAGAGACCTTGATGCTCCCGCCTAGAATCTCCCATTAAAAAACTGCCCAAGGTGTTACCTATGCTCCTAAAGGCTGCTAAATGCCACAGGTGAGCTCAAAAGTTTGGAATTCTGATCCAGACAGGCGCTTTGGTGATGACAGCAGATGCTGGGTCAAAATCTAGGAACCATGGAGTTAAGAAGCATCCTGTTGTACCCATAAACCAAGGACCTTCTTCTAAGGCCTGTTCATAGTGCTTAGAACTGTCAAACAGAACTATAAAATATCCTTTTGAGCAGAAGCAAACCTTGCAATGGTGAGTCCTGTTGTCATGGATCCAGTCATAGAGGTCCTTAGAGCATAGCCAAAGCCCATTGAATCTGCAAATGATGGCCCTTTCAGCAAATTTTTGAAGGTTATCTGCCAGGCCAGGGTGGGAGATCTCAACAGAGGGAACCTCCTCTAACTTGTCAACCATAAAAGGTGTGGGTTCGGGAGTCTCAGCGGAAATGGGAATCTCAGAGTGTACTGCGGCTTTGTAGGAGAAGGAAGGAGCAGAAGAATATTGACCTGCAACTCCACCTCTCAAGCGAAGGGAAAACACTAAAGAGCTATTATTTTTTACACTGTAAGAGGAGAGGGGAAGAGGATCATCGAGTTGTTTACCTTGAAATATAAGTCTCTGAAGGGCAGTGGGGATCCCGAATCTACCTTCGAGTTTTACCTTTAGATTCTGCACCAAATCTGAAGGGTATACCCATTGCAAGATGGTCTTGCCTGAGATCTGTGTTATTTGAACCTAAAAGGGGGCAGAGAGATTTTCGGAGGCACTCTGGTGCGGCACGAGAGTTGTTGTAGACAGAGCCGTCGACAAAAACCTAGTCTCCATTTTTTCCAGAGGCTGTTGCCATGTTATTGATATCAGCTCAGATTCATTTAACCCATCTGTCAATTTCCCATGGAGGCTTCGATCTATACCATTATAGCTCCGATCTTGTATTGCCAGTGCTTCGATGACACCGATCTCTGTTCCAAGACCCCACATAAAGAGGGAAAAATCCATGCTCAGGGCAGGGTATTTTCCTGAATAAATCTGCAGTGACTTCTCTATCTCCAAAGGGCCGACGTTTTGATTTCCATCATAGCCTGCCGCAGAGCACTCTATTGAGGGTATGATCTGCAGGTGTCTGAGAATCAAAGCCAAACTATTAAGGCCGATTAAATTGCCAGCTATTTGCTCCGGCAAAGGGGCCACGACAGGAAATAGATCTGTCCAGTTTTCCACCTCCGAGCTTCTTCTAAGACCTATCTTAAGAAAGGAATAAGAAAACCCTTCTTTCGGCGGCGCAGCATAAGACAGTGATAATCGTAAGGGTGTGGATTCAGGCTAGTGGTTTAAGGACCCACCAGTAGTTTTGCAAATGCAGGAAGGTTGGATCGAAGCCATTGTCGTCGCAGCGAAACTCTCTGTAATTTGCAGAGCTCTTTTCCAAAACTACTTTGATAAGGATTTTAATGGTAAATTCACACAAGGGAATAATATTAAACCCAAGGGACAAAAATTATAAACCTAGGCATATAAACACTAAGATAAATATCATAAACACTAAAGAAACATGATTGAACATGGTTGATCTTCATATTGAGAAAATCCTTATCACAATGCAACATTGGACCATGGTTGACCACGATTGATTGACATATCGAGACAATCTTTTTCACAATACGACATGGAAGCATGGTTGACCATGGTTGACGATGGTTGATTTTCATATCGAGACAATCTTTGTCACAATGCAATGCTCGACAATGGTTGATCATGATTGTCCATGATTTTCATATGGAGACAATTTTTGTCACAATGTGACATTCAAAGATGGTTCACCATGGTTGGCTATGATTGAACATGATTAACCATGATTGGTATTATAATCCCAAGGAAGTAATAAACCCAACAGATTAATACTAAAACCAAAAGGTATTATGAACTAAAGGGAATAATATTAAACCCAAAGGGACAAATATTAAAAACCCAAGGCATATAAACCTTAATACAAATATTATAAATAAATGGTTGACCATGGTTTATTTCCATATTGAGACAATTCTTATCACAATGCAACGTTAGGTAATGGTTAATTTACATATCGAGACAATCTTTGTCATACTGCGACATTAGACCATGGTTCGCAATAGTTGGTTTTCATATCGAGACAATATTTGTCACACTATGATGTTCAACGATGGAAACCCTACTACATTTTCATATTGAGACAATTTTTGTCACAATGCGACATTCGAGACCACAATTGATTTATATATCGAGAAAATATTTGTCACAATGTGGTGATGGACCATGGTTGACCATGATTGGTTTTCATGCCGAGACAATCTTTGTCACAATGTGACATTCAACTATGGTTGGACATGTTTCATTCTATAAAACATGGTTGACCATGATTTTCCATGATTTTGATATGGAAATTTTTTTTGTCATAATGTGATATTTGACCATGGTTGATGATCACTAGCAATGATTGACCATAACTGAGCAAGATAGATATTATAAACCCAAGGAATAATAAACCCAAGGGAGTAATATTATAAACCCAGGGGATTAATTGATGTAGGAGCATTCAGCCCAATAATGTCATTGTATTTTAGTAGACATAGGCATATTGTGTTTTCAAGGGAGTTGGTCTCCTAAGTGTGAATTAATGTAATTATTTAGGCTTTTGAGTGATTTTAATGAGAATAGGATTTAATTGAATATAGTGAGGCATATTTGTAAATGTTCTCAAATGGAGGAGAACATGAGGGATTTAGGATAATTGAGAGTGGAGAGGATTTGAGAATTAATTGTAAAACTCAAATTAGGAGTTAGTTCACGCTTTTATGGATTAGAGAGGATCCTTAGGGATGAGGAAGAGATTTTAGGATCTCGTTGTGGAATCTATGGATGTAAACCAAGAATTGGTTTTAGAATCCCTTTGTATAAATGTAAACCTAAAAGGAAAAGATATAAGTTAAAAAGTTAGATGTTTTAGATAGGCTAGATAGATAGCTAAAGTGTGGTTGTAAGCCTACGGGCAGAGTGTGAAAGGAGGCCACAAATAAGAAGAATCATGCCAGAGTGAGACAGAGAGCGTCATCATGTAATTGTTTGTTAGTGTATTCTGTGTAACGGAGCTACAGGCGGAGTTCGGCGATGACACAAAGAGAAGCATGATGAGGAGGATCATAGTGGATTGTTGAATCCACTAGAAAGATCAAAGTTGAAGCTCAGGAGGTAGTGTGTAGTGAAACAGTTGAAGGACCAAAACTTGAATGAAACCCAAAACCACAGAAACGTTGAAGAAATAAAGTAAAACATAAGTAAAAAGAAGAGTGGGAAGGTGAAGAGTTGATGCAGAGGAGTTGTTGGATCTTGGAGATCAATGGACGAAATTGAAGGAGATAAGAGGCTAGGATTAAATCGCGCAATGTAAAGTCAAAGATATGAATGACAAAGATCAATGTAATAGTTAACGATGAGGAATCCAGAGAGCCATCGTAGCTATCGATGGTAACATCTATAGTCATCGGGCGTTAAATAGATCGAAAGTTAATAAAATAAAGAGATCATGTTTACAAGCGAAGGTGTATTTTCGGGCGGCCAAAAAACGTAAGTGGTATTGAAGGGTGAGCAACTGATTCCATTAACCGTTTGACATGCAGTAGCAGAAGAGAGTGAGGAAACCACTTTATTAGGTGGGTAATCCTCGTACTAGTTTTCCGGCTGATATCGTTGAGAAGTGTTGGATTAAATGAGGTGAAGAGCTATGATGCAGGATCAATGATTGGTTTCATTGATTGGATGTAATGTTAATGTCGGTTTAAAAAATGAGATCTAAGGTGGCGAATTAACCCGATAAAGGTAACATCGGTAACTATGCAAAGGCTGAGGTTTGGCGAAAAAGGTATGATTTATGTGGTTTTATGTGTTATCTATTATAAAGGGTTTATAATAGAATAAAGCGTGATATGAAGGTTTAATGAGGTTTGATGTATATACGCAGCTTTAAGGACTTAATAAAAGATTAACAAAGGTTTATAAGGGGTGATTAAGTCTGATAGAAAGGTGGTTTAATAAAGACTGGGCTATTGTAATGAATGATTTTGTAGTGTTCAATAAAGGGGGCCTAAGCCATTGATGGTTGAAGATTTTGACTCAATAGTGAGTTAAAATTCCTAGAAAAAATGTGATTATGCATATTACATGCATACTGTGGGTGTAAGCAGGGGTATCCCTGCATCATTCGCTATCAAAGTAGAAATGCAATTCAAACAACTAGTGTTAAACATAACAAAGAAATTATATGTGAAAGAATTAAAACAGAGTTATGTGTTAAAGTGTTTATGCAGGCAAGGGCGATCAGATTTTAATCTTACAAATAGTAGGTACACAGAGGTAAGGTATAACAGAATATTGGAACTTGCAAATGCAAGGAACAGAAGACAACCCTTTTAAAGGGCAGGAAATGGTGGAACAAGATCATGGAGAAATCTTGAAGGTGAGATGACATGTTTTGTTTAATTTGATTTGAAGATTGGAGAATGTTTGTTTGTACATTGATGCATAGATAACAACAAAAAAAGGTGAGAATATTACAACAACCTAGAGCCGAGAGTGCTCAATTAGTTCCAAAGGAAAGAACCAGAGAGATGCTAAAGGACTGAGCTCAAAGGGGAGAAGCTTAGTGAGGCATATGTAGCAAGGAGGAGACTTGTTACTGTAGAGGTATCGTTTCAGAAAGGTAATTCCACAAAGGATGTGGGTAGAATTTCCAAGGTAATGAAGGAAGCTGGTAAGACTTTCGAAGTGAAATAAGTAGTGGTCAGAACCAAGCATTTCATGGTGATTGAAATACAAGAGGAAAATTGTTTTCTTAAGAGGTGCAGATGAGTTAAAGCCCAGAAGAAGTAGAGAAGAGTGCTCAAAAGAGGTTCCAGAAATAAAGAACCAAGTGCTTGCCAAAGGACCAAGTACAAAGGAGAGCTTGGTGAGTAACTGGCAGTAGGGAGGACTTGCTGTTGTAGAGGATTTAGTGCAGCTCGTAGTGAATGAGTGAGGAACTCATAGAGATGGAGAAGAAGATGGCCACTGATAGTCATGGCAGAGGTTCTGAGGAAGACCACAACAAAATAAATATGAAGAAAAAAAATGCCAAGACAAATGGCAAGAGAATGAGCCAAGAGGAAATTGACAAAGAAATTGCAAGGATGAAAGAACAACTCGATGTATTGATGATGATACTAGAGGAAAGTAAAATACAAGGTTGGGTATTAAAGAATAAGCCAGTGAAGTGGCATAAGTTGCAGAGAAGGATATAGCAAAGGCAAGTAAGGTGGTTAATAGGAAAACTCAGAGAAGTTGAGTTGGAAATAGAAGTGTCCATTTGTGAACCAGAGTAGGGTGAAGTTCTGGGTGAAGATGAAGACTTGAAGACTAAAACTTCAAGTGACGGAAAAAGGTATGATGATTTTAAATCTGATAATTTGTGTATGTTTGCAGGTGAAACATGTAAATAAGGACAATTTGTTGATATTGACATAAAGAGGGAAGAAAATAGGCAAAATCTAAATTCTGTTTTAAAAGAGGAAGTAGGGAAGGATATCAAACAATCAAGTAAAGGACTTGATGAGATTGAGGAGAATACCATCAAAATATTTATAAGTCATGTAAAGGACTTGGAATAGCTGGAGGAATTGGGGATTGAATCATCAGATGAAATCATGAGGTCTCATGGTTTTACAACTGACAGGTTGTGTATGAATGCAAGTATTGCAGAAGAAAAACCATTTTATGGAAATGTCTTGAATGAAGCTGAAAATTTCCAAGTAAAGTATGATGATGACTGTCTTTCAAAGGAATATCAAGTTGAGTTATTACAGCAGAAGGAGTTCCTAAATTCCATGCTTAATGGAGGAAATATCTTCAAGAGGGATGATACAATTATGTCTATGATAAGTAATTTGCTATTGAAGAGAATAACAAGGAATTGATTTTCTTAAACGATCAAAGGGAGAGTGATGGAAAAACCTCTAAAACTATCAAAGGGATAGAGGATTAGAATTTTATTCTAATCAAGAATGAAGAAATAGTGTCAATAAGTTGTGCTTGTGACAAAGAAGAAGATAGTGAGGATTGTACAGAATGTTTGGGAGAAATTCCAAGCGAGATGGAAAATTTGTGACATGAGTTAAGTGTTTTGTAGAAAAGGCTAGAAGACCAAAAAGTAAGTGTTCAGGTTGTAAAATCAAAGTTGAATGAGAATGAAGAAGTTAGCTACAGTGGACAAGGACAGAAAGACATCATTAGAATAGATGGTGTGGAGGAGAGACTAGTTGACAGTCTCATGAATTCTTTTGAGAATTCAAAACAACATACTGATGTGCTAACAGAGGAGAAATAAACAGAGCAATAAACTGAATTGTTGCCAAAGGAAGATAAGGAATAGAAGCCTTATGTTTTTTATTTTAACAAGTGTTTTGTGAGTGTAGGTTTAGTTCCAGATGCTGGAGGAAATTTGGCACAAATGAGTAGCCAAATAAAAATGAAAGAAGAAGACTATGTGGAAGAATTTAATCCATGGAACAGAGATGCTCAATTGTTGGAGAGAATGCTGGAAAGTCATGATTCAGTGCAGACAGAAATAATCTTGAAGGAGGGTAAGGATGAGAGGGAGGAAATAAGCGTAGTAGTTAAAGAAAAAGTTGGAGCAAGAGCAAGAGCAATGTCTACAATTGTAGCAAGAGAAAAAGTAGAAGAAAATGTAAATCGGCAACTACAAAGTGAAAGTAATCAACATCAATTTGAAGAGTTAGTGGATAGCAGCAACAACCTGAAGAAAAGAGAAAGAGGAAGAAGTAAGAGGCGGAATATGGACCAGTCCAAGGATGAACTAGAGACAGAGATTGAAGAATTATGGCAATTGATGATGAAACGGTCCATATGGAGGATAATGATGGTAGTAGGAAGCATGATCAATTAGAGTATGAACTTGATTGACAAGGAGAAGAATGAAATAGAAAATAGTAGACGCACAATAGCAACAAAGGTGCAAGGCATTTGGGCGGCTACAAACTAATGTTTGGGACCTTGGAGGTCTTTCTATCAACGTATGAACCCACATGATCAGGAGATCATGAGAATTTTCTACTTTGCGAGTCTGATGCAAGTGCATTCAGCCCAATAATGTCATTGTATTTTAGTAGACATAGGGGTATTGTGTTTTCAAGGGAGTTGGTCTCCTAAGTGTGAATTAATGTAGTTATTTAGGCTTTTGAATGATTTTAATGAGAATAGGATTTAATTGAATATAATGAGGCATATTTCTAAATGTTCTCCAATTTAGGAGAACATGAGGGATTTAGGATAATTGAGAGGAGAGGATTTGAGAATTAATTGTAAAACTCAAACTAGGAGTTAGTTCATAATTTTATGGATTAGAGAGGATCCTTAGGGATGAGGAAGAGATTTTAGGATTTTATTGAGGAATCTATGGATCTAAACCAGGAATTGCTTTTAGAATCCCTTTGTATAAATGTAAGCCTAAAAGGAAAAGATAGAGGTTAAAAAGTTAGATGTTTTAGATAGGCTAGATAGATAGCTAAAGTGTGGTTGTAAACCTACGGGCAGAGTGTGAAAAGAGGCCACAAATCAGAAGAGTCGGGCTAGAGAGAGACAAGGAGTCTCATCATGTAATTGTTTGTTTATATATATATATATATATATATTCAATTCTAAGTTGTATAAGTGTGTCATTGATTATCAAATGGTGAATGATTAGTGAGTTAGTGTATTCTGTGTAACAGAGCCACAGGCAGAGTTCAGCGATGACACATAGAGAAGCATGATGAGGAGGATCATAATGGATTGTTGAATCCACTCGAAAGATCAAAGTTGAAGCTCAGAAGGGAGTGCGCAGTGAAACAACCGAAGGACTAGAACCTTAATGAAACCAAAAACCACAGAAACGTTAAAGAAATATCATAAAACATAAGTAAAGAGAGGAGCGGGAAGGTGAAGAGTTGATGGATAGGAACCGTTGGATCTTGGAGATCAACAGATGAAATTGAACGAGATAAGCAACCACGATTAAATTGTGCAGCGGAAAGTCAAAGAAATGAACGACGGAGATCAATGTAAGAGTTAACGGATGAGGAATCTAGAGAGCTGTCATAGCCGTCGATGGTATAACATGTACGGTCATTAGGCGTTAAATAGATCGGAATTTAATCAAAGAAGGAAAGTGGGTTTACAAGCGAAGGCAGTTTTTCAGGCAGCATCAAAACCGTAACTAGTATTGAAGGGTGAGCACCCAATTCCATTAATCGTTCGACACGTAGTAGTCGAGGAGAGAGAGGAAACCGATTTATCAGCTAGGTAATCCTCGTACAAGTTATCTAGTCATTATCATTGAGAAGCGTTGGATTAAATGAGGTGAAGATCTACGGTGCGGAATAAAGAATCGGTTTCGTTCATCGCATGTAACGTCAACTGTCGGATTAAACAATGAGATCTACGGTGGAGAATTGACCCAATAAAGGTAACATCGGTAACTATGCAAAGGCCGAGGATTGGCAAAAAATGTATGATTTATGTGGTTTTATGTGTTATCTATTATAAAGGGTATATAATAGAATAAAGCACAATATGAAGGTTTTATGGGTTAAGTCTGAACTAACCAAAGGAAAGTGTGAGGTTCGATGTATTTACACAGCTTTAAGGACTTAATAAAGATTAACAAAGGTTTATAAGGGGTGATTGAGTTCGCTAGAAAGGTGTTTTAATAAAGACTAGGCTATTGTAATCAATGATTCCATAGAGTTCAACAAAGGGGGCCTAAACCATTGATGGTTGAAGATTTTGTCTTGATAGTGAGTTAAAATTCCTCGAACAAATGTGATTATGCATATTACATGCATACTGTGGGTGCAAGCAGGGGTATCCCTTCATCATTAATACTAAACGCCCAAGGGATTATGAACCCAAGGGGAGAATATTAAACCCAAGGGACAAATATTATAAACCCAAGGTCTATAATACCTAAGATAAATATGATAAACACATGGTTGACCATGGTTTATTTTCATATTGGAACAATTATTATCACAGTGTGACGTTAGATCATGCTTGGCCATGGTTGATTTACATATCGAGTCAATCTTTGTCATAGTGCAACGTTAGACGATGGTCGACCATGGTTGTTTTCATATTGATACAATTTTTGTCACAATGTGATGGTAGACCTTGATTGACCATGGTTGATTTTCATATCGAGACATTCTTTGTCAAAATGGGACATTGGACAATGTTTGACCATGGTTGATTTACATAATGAGACAATCCTTTTTGCAATGCGACATTCGACCATGGTTGACCATGATTGTCCATGATTGTCCATGATTTTCATATGGAGACAATTTTTTTCATAATGTGACATTCGACCATGGTTGACAATGGTTGGCTATGGTTGACCATGATTAACAATGATTGATACTATAAACCCAAGGGAATAATAAACCCAAGGGATCGATATTATAAATGCTAAAATAAACATGGTTGACCATGATTGACCATGATCAATTGTGGCTGACCATGGTTGACCATGATTGTCCGTGATTTTCATACGAAGACAATTTTTGTCACAATGTTACATTCGATACCATGGTTGATTTACATATCGAGACAATCTTTGTCACAATGTGACGTTGGACCATGGTTGACCATGATTGACTTTCATATCAAGACAATCTTTGTCACAATGCAATGTTGGACCATGGTTGACCATGATTGATTTTCATATCGAGACAATCTTTGTCACAATGTGACATTTGACCATGTTTGAGCAAGATTGACCATGGTTGACCATGTTTCATTCCATAAAACATGGATGACCATGATTAGCAATGGTTGTCCATGATTTTCATAGGGAGACAATTGTTGTCTTAATGTGATATTCGACCATGGTTGACCATGACTCTCTATGATTGACGATGACTGACCATGATTGATATTATAAGCCCAATAAATTAATATTATAAATCCAATGGATTAATACTAAAACCCCATGGGATTATGAACCCAAGGAGATAATATTAAACCCAAGGGACAAATATTATAAACCCAAGGTATATAAACTGTAAGATAAATATTATAAACACGTGGTTGACCGTGGTTTATTTTCATATTAAGACAATTCTTCTTACAATGCAACATTGGACCATGGTTGATTTACATATCAAGATAATCTTTGTCACGATGCGATGTTAGACCATGGTTGATTTTCATATTGAGACAATCTTTTTCACAATACGACGTTAAACCATGGTTGATTTTCATATTGAGACAATCTTTGTCACAATGCGACATTGGACCATGGTTTATTTTCATATCGAGACATTCTTTGTCACAATGCAACGTCTGACCATAGTTGACCATTATTGTCCATGATTTTAGTATGGAGACAATTTTTGTCACAATGTGACATTCGACCATGGTCTATTTTCATATCGAGACATTCTTTGTCACAATGCAACGTCCGACCATAGTTGACCATTATTGTCCATGATTTTAGTATGGAGACAATTTTTGTCACAATGTGACATTCGACCATGGTTGGCCATGGCTAGCTATAATTGACCATTATTAACCATGATTAGTATTATAAACCCAAGGGATTAATAAAATGAAGGGATTAATACTAAAACCCCGAGGGATTATGAACCCAGGGGAATAATATTATAAACCCACAAAATTGATATTATAAACCCAAGGTATAAACCCTAAGATATTAAACATCCTTCAATAAAAGTGGTTGACCATGGTAAACCACAGTCCAATGTCGCATTATGACAATGATATAAACCCGATATTTCGCAAGGCATGATAGGAAGCAACTCAAAAAATTCAATAGTGCATTGAAATTTAAGTCCTTAAAAGATTTTGCGAGAGAATTAAAAAAAGCATATTCATTTGTTTTAAATTACTTTTTTCTCTATTTTTTATTGGTGCTATAATAATTTATTTTTAGTTATAATAATTTTTTGTTTATTCTATTTTTATGACTGAAATAATAATTTCAATTTTCTTATATAATATTTTTTTTAAAGTCTTAATAATTTTTTTTAATCTTTATGTCCATAAAAAAAATTAAAAATATTTCGAAAATACACCAGACATAAATAAAGTGAATTGTTTAACTTAGTTCAACTTATTTCGTATTCATTTGTAACGCACCAAATCTCAAAATCAATTTCCTCATAGTAAGTTGAAATAAAATCCCATGATTTATTGATATTTAATATATTTAAATATATTAAATATCAATGTTTAAAAACAATTCATACAATAAAAACATTTAATAAGCATATATATTTATGATGTCAATATTTTCATTACATACATGATATATTAAAAACATGAAAAGTTGAAAAAAATATTCCATGAAAAAGTTGAAGAAAATATTCTTGATATTTAATATATTTAAGTATATTAAATATCAATATTTGAAAACAATTTATAGAATAAAAACATTTAATAAGCATATATATTTAGGACGTCGATATTTTCATTACACACGTGATACATTAAAAAAATAATATGCAACGTTATTTTGAAACAATGTTGTGATTTACCACGTTACATTATTATTTCAGTGTCGTTATTTTTTAATTTATATAATTAACAGGTAGATGAAGAGATCAGAACGAGGTACTGCCATCAATTGTTTTTCGTACTAGTGGTTTTATCACACTTTGTGTCACGTCCCGAAGTCTACGGTGGTCTTCCAACTGTGCCAGCGAGGTGCGGCACCACCCCACACTTTCTTTTTAACAATACTTATGTGTGCGGACTACGCCTAATTTACAACCGATACTTAGTTTGTTTTTCGCAACCAATTAAAATGCATTGAACCTTTATATGAATGAAGCCCATACTCATTCATTATCACAGCAATCATAAAAGACATCAATTGCACGATATAAAGGGGAGGGGCAACTCCCGAACAGTCTACCCACAATGTTTATTATAACAGCTTTTCAATATTACAACGCTTAAGTGTGCTTGGCAAACCCCAAGCCAACACTTAGCTAAATTTACAATATCAGGCAACCTGCCTTTTACATAGACATATGCCCACCTTTGCCCAAGAGCGGGTGCCCACACGGGTCACCAAGGCGCTCGTACAATCCTGCATAATGTTCGTTCAACTTTCCTGTTCACGGCCTCTTCAATCGAACCTTACTCAAACTGCCACCTTTGTGCACATCCCTCGTACTGCACACGAGTTATGCGCACAAATCTGTGCACTCCTTGATGACCGAAGGCCAAAGAGCGAACGAAATACCTTGAACGAATTGCTTGCTTGATCATTCACTGCCCTGTGCTTTATATATGTTTCCTCCGCGTGTTGTTAAGGGTGGAAGCCCCTCGGCCGACCTCCCAAAACCTTCACAAGAAACCCCAAGCTTTTGGTAAATCAACGTCGGCTTGTCCCCCCGTCCAAGCCTCCAAGGCATGGTATAAACCTGTCTCTCACCATGTTTGTTTTGCTATTCGTTTCCCTTGTCAACCGCTCGGGTGCACGTCGCCCTGCTGTTGTCCGTCGCACTGTTCCGCGTTGCGTTCTGGTTTGATGCGTTCACCATCGCACATCGCCTACCCGCACGCTCTCGCCCATCGCAAGGTCGCCCGCCCGTTCGCGTGTCATCGTGCATGCCTGCCGCTGGAGTCGCCCGCGCACCCCATCGTTCCGTCGTGCCCGCCTATCCGATGTACGTCGCCCGGTGCCTATCGTTCACCACCGTGCACGCCTACCTGATGCATGTCTACCCGGCATGTGTGCTCGCCCGACGCCCTACATTTGCCCGACTCACCGTCGCACAACTGCCCAACGTGCGCCCATCGTGCACGTGCGCCCGGTTGCTTGGCGCCCAACTGTCGCGACTGCCTGAGGACCTTACATCCTCCTCCACCTGAAGTAGTTATCGTCCTCGACAACATCCCAGCTCCAAGCATCAAATCATGATGTCAACTCCTCCACATATGGCAAACACCCCTGCAACATATGTAGGCTTATCTCCACCATGTCTCATCTTAAGTGACCAACCGCCACCAAGATAGTCCATACCAAGGTATGTCATAGATGTCCATGATCATCGACCACCTGCCACAATGTCTCCATGCTGCTCTCAACCATGGAAGGTTGATCCCTCCAACATCAAGCTACATGTCCACTGCAACAACGTGTCCTCCATCATGTCACCAACTCCATCATGTGCAGAACTGCCCATGATATGTCAACAGGTGTTAACACACCATAACCATGTGCCAACATCTCATCAAACTGCCAATTGCTCAAAGAGAACACTTCTCTCCATCAAGTGTCAAGTCAAGTGTTTCAAGAGAGCACCTCATCATCAAGTCAAGTGCCTCAAGAAAACATCTTTCTCCATCATGTGTCCTATGCGTCCTTCTGCCAAGATACTCCAACATAATGCCAACACTACTCTGGACACTTCGCGACCCCATGTTTGAACTAGTCGGGTGATCAATCCAGCTGTCACGCTCAAACAATGAGAGTGAACATCCTCATGCCATCGTCAGTTGTTTCCCAAAACATCTGCCACATCCTGAACTCCATAAAGAATAATCCATGCTCAGGTCCATGAAGTAGTTTCCATCCATCTGCAACATGTCATGATTCTTGATGCCAAGCCATCCCTGCACCATCAAAACCTGCTCAACTGCTTAGGGGACTCACTGCCATGAGTAGCTAACAATGAGCCCCATCTTCTTGTTTCTCTAAGAAGATGTAGAGGGGTGAGAGCTTGAAGGCTCACCCTCACTAATCAATTCGATCCACCTATTAGGATCTTCAGCTTCCAACCTTTGTAGGTAAGTGACCTGGTCCTCACCCGGCCTCATATATACTTCACCAGCATCCTCATCTTCAATCACCTCTAGCCGTCTTGTCAAGTCCAAGATACTATCTGAAAGTGATTTGATAATCAAGGATTGTTCGGTAAGCTTTGTCTCTGCCTTGGACAAACGCTTACATACATCACCCAAATCTTCATCACTCCTTACTTGCATTGTTGCCACCTCATGATCAGGCCTGGTTACCCCAAAGGTAGGAACACCTATGGGTACATCTTCCCTTCCATCATAGATGTACAACTTCTTCAAGTGCGGAACGATCATCGCATCATATTGCTTCATAAACTCCATCGCTAGTACAGCCTCATAGTCATCAATCCTCACTATAGTGAAGTCTACCTTCCCGATCCATTCACCAAGTGTAGTGCCCACCTGTTCAGCCACACCAAGTACTTCATTTGGAGGAGAGTTCACTGTCTTCATATGTGCCTTGGTAGGAACATATTTCAGCCCAACCTTCCTTGCAGTATCTTCACTCATAAAGTTGTGAGAGGCCCCACTATCTACCATAGTGAGTATATCAGCATCTCCAACTTTCATTCGGACATACTCCAACTTGTTCCTCCGGGATCCTTCCGAGAGATCACCTCTGTAGCAGCAGCATCACCAAGAATCTGCATCATGCCCACAGAAGCACCTTCATCTTTCGTACTAGATTGTTCTATAGCATCCAACTTCGGTCTAGAGGGACAATTCTTCACCGTATGTGGACCAACACAAATCCAACACTTCAAGACCTTCTTTGCCTTCGAACTATCATCTGATTTCGAAGCTTCTTCTTTCTTCTTATCCTTCGTTTTATCGGACTTCTTCTTCCTATCATCAAAAGTCTCATCATAGTGTTCAACCAGCCTGTCAACTGTAGCAAAGGCTTCTTCAAGTGTACGAATCCTTTGTCTCTTCACCTCATTGTTTGCCCAAGGCTTCAATCCAATAATGAAATTGAATACCTTGTCTCTCTTCGCCATATCAGGGAGCTCAAGGACCGCACTTGCAAACTCCCTTTGATAAGTTTGAAGGTTCCCGGTTTTCTTTATAAACTTGATCTTCATCCTAGCTTCCCATGTTTCATCGTGAGGACTAAAATGGGCCTGCAAGGCTCCTTTCATGTCATCCCAAGAAGTGATGTCGGTAGCACTCCATTTGCAACCTAATCCATCCTTCTTCTCCACCACATCTTGGCATCTTTTGTGAGGAATTGAGCAGCAACCTTGACCTTAGTCTCATCATCGGATAGACCAAACCTTTCCAAGTATTGCTCCATGTCCCACAAGAAGTTACCAAGAGTCTTTGCACTCCTTGTACCATCGAATGAATCCGGTTCCTTGACTTTCACATGAGGCACTCCTCCACCTGAGCCATGCCTCACGGCCTTCTTCAACACTGCTATTTCATCCTTGGCTTCGTCAAGAGCTTTCTTCGAGTCCATGATCTCCATTAGACCTTGGTCCCTTGAAGCTTCAACGTCCTTGACCCTTAATTCAAGTTGTGTACACATCAAATCAGTGTACTCATGCTGAGTTCGGAGTTCATCAAGTTCATCTTTCACCTTCGAGAATGCCTTTTGTTCTTCCACAACAAGGTCAATCCTTGTTCCAAAGTTGTCCTCTATGTACTCCAACCTTTCCACTACTTTCTGCATCAGCTGAAGAGTAGTGTCCACAGGACTACAACTAGACCCTGCATGAGATTCAGCCATTGCTAATAGCCTCTTCCTTCTTTGTAATATAGTCTCGACCATGCACCGGCTTCACCTACAACCCAAGTCCTTGATGCCACACCTAAAGTGTTTCACCAACCTCTTTCCCTGCAAGAACCTATTACCACGGCCACTCCTTCACAAGCTTCAACAACCCGGTTATCAGCGTGCTCTGATACCAACTTCACTTCGGTGAAGTTGTGTAGCTCTGATACCAACTTCACTTCGTTGAAGTTGTGTAGCTCTGATACCAATTGTCACGCCCCCAAGCCTACGGTGGTCTTCCAACCGTGCCGACGAGGTGCAGCACCACCCCACACTTTCTTTTTAACAATACTTATATGTGCAGACTACGGCTAATTCACAACCGATACTTAGTTTGTTTTTCGCAACCAAGTAAAATGCATTAAACCTTTATATCAATGAAGCCCATACTCATTCATTATCACAACAATCATAAAAGACATCAATTGCACGATATGAAGGGGACGGGAAACTCCCGAACAGTCTGCCCACAATGTTTATTATAACAACTTTTCAATATTACAATGCTTAAGTGTGCTTGGCAAACCCCAAGCCAACACTTAGCCAAATTTACAATATCAGGCAACCTGCCTTTTACATAGACATATGCACACCTTTGTCCAAGAGTGGGTGCCCACACGGGTCACCAAGACGCTCGTACAATCCTGCACAATGTTCGTTCAACTTTCCTGTTCACGGCCTCTTCAACCGACCCTTACTCAAGCTGCCACCTCTGCGCACATCCCTCGTACAGCGCACGAGTGATGCGCACAAATCTGCGCACTCGTTGATGACCAAAGGCCAAAGAGCGAACGAAATGCCTTGAACGAATTGCTTGCTTGATCGTTCACTGCCTTGTGATTTATATATGTTTCCTCCGCGTGTTGTTAAGGGTGGAAGCCCCTCGGCCGACCTCCCAAAACCTTCACAAGAAACCCCAAGCTTTTGGTAAATGAACGTCGGCTTGTCCCCCCGTCCAAGCCTCCAACGCATGGTATAAACCTGTCTCTCACCGTGTTCGTTTTGTTGTTCATTTCCCTTGTCAACCGCTCGGGTGCGTGTCGCCCTGCTGCTGTTCGTCGCACTGTTCCGCGCTGCGTTCTGGTTTGCTGTGTTCCCGCATTCACCATCGTACATCGCCTACCCGCGCGCTCTCACCCATCGCAAGGTCGCCCGCCCGTTGGCATGTCATCGTGCACGCCTGCCGCTGGAGTCGCCCGCGTGCCCCATCGTTCCGTCGTGCCCGCCTGTCACGCCCACGCTACTTTTTTCTTCGCGTTGGCCGTGCGGCACTACCTTTGCCGGGTTTCGGGCAAAGTAGACTACGCCTCTACAACTCGTTCAACATTGATTTATATGTTAGCCGTGTTATGTTTATTACTCTTCACCGTTATCTTTTAACTTATTACAGATGTATAATTTATCAACAATTAAAACATCGTCCAGCAATAAACATAACAATAAGAACAAACCATCACACGCTGACACTTGAACACAATATATAAAGGAGGCCCGGGTCTAACCGACCGGCGCCTCTGAAAACCGTTTTATAACTTTCGCAAAGTCTGGTTTTACAATGGTGCGTGAGCTCCACGAGCCTCACGGCTTATTACAACCGTCGCACTGTTTACCCGAGTTTTAGCCCACTGTCGGCACTCGCACTGTCGTGCGGCCTTTACCCGGCGTTTCCAGATTTTATGACTGTCGTGTCACCGTGCGTCCTTGGCGCTCTGCTGTGCTGTTATGTTGGCCCGCGGCCAACGTCCGAACCCGTGCCTGTTATAAGACCCGCGGCCTTTGACACTTTCGCCGAACTATGTGTTTGCCCGGTGTTCGTCCTTACGACCGTCCCACCGTATCTAAGTGCGAACCTTCACCTGGTTCTGCGTTCACTCACGGCCGCAGTCGCACTGCGTTACCCCCGACCTCTTCGCCCCTTCTCCGGCTAAGACTCTTCACATTTCGCTCTGCTACTTGTGTAGATAGATCGAAGACCGATTGTTGTGAGTGATCGACTTGGATGATCTTCTCCTTTGCCATGCGCCTCATTATATACATGACCCACCACCAAAGGAAGGGTGTCGTCCCTCAAGCCGACGCCCTGTTTTCATCGTGTAGCGCCCCACCGACTCGTTCGGTTTTTGAACCGTTTGCGTGTGTGGTCCCTTGCGGGTCGGCTTTGTGCACAAGCCGCCCACGCAAGGTGACGTATAAGCCCACGTCCAGCATATGGCTTACTTAGCCCGCATGTGTCCCGTCGTCCGCAATTAACCGTCGTCCATTGTCGAGCCCACCATCGTGCCTTTCGGTCCACTTGCTGTCCGCGCGCCCACACTTCGTTTCCTTCTTCCCATCGTGTCATTCACCCGTTTGTCCGCCCACCCGTTCAAGGTGTCGTTCAACCTGGTTATGTGCGCCCACTCCGTTTGTTTCGTGTCGGGCCTTCAAACGATCATCGGGTGAGTGGTCGTTTCGCTCGTCGTTCGGGCCGCCCTCCGTCGTGCGGAGCGCCCAGATCTCCGGTCGTTACATCCTCCCCCACCTTATTTCGTTGTCGTCCCGACAACCTCCACACCATCATGCCCTCTTCGGCCTTCCGTACCAAGTCCCCCTCCCGTCCTGTGATCCTGTGCACTGTCCGGGAGTATGTATCCCATACTACATCAAGTCGTATATCGACTCGGCTCCTCAATGTTTTGGACCTCCAAGCCATCATGTGTGGACCTCCGTGCAGTGTTAAGCAACACTTCTCGTTTCGGTCCTTGGCTCAATTCTCGTGGGAACCCCACTTTTCTGTTGCCTCTCGGACCCTCCTGCCCAATCACCATACGGGCTCACTGCCTTGAGCAGCCAACGGTGAGCCCGGACCTCTGTTTTCTCTTAAGCTAACTCGGGTGGAGGTGAGTCCGGCGGCTCACCCTCGTCCAATAAGTCTAGCTGTCGGAGGTACTCTCTCTTCGTCTTCCTCCATTTTTTCAACCTCTTACTTTTCTTGCCTTCTACTAACTCCAACCACTTCGCCAAGTCCACGGCGTTGCTTGGGAGCGTTCGGGTGACTGGTTCTTTCTCTCTAACCGCTGTCACTTCTTGCTCTTTTGTACTAAGTTCTGCCGTGCATTTCCGCGGTAAGGCGCCCTCCGTCATAGGCAAACGAATTTTGCCACTCTCGGGTCTCGGCTCCCCTACCGAATGCTTGCTCGAACTGCCCGTAATGTTATTGCGAGGTCTCTTCGCAAGAGCTCTCTCGGGCGCATCTGTATGTCTGCAATCGGATTGCGGTTCGGCTTGATTTAATTCAAGCCCTCTCTTGTCCTTAATTCCGCTTATAACACCTTCTTTTCCGGTGCCCCAACCTACCATCATCTGCTCCGCTGTTTGGCTGATTCGAAGAAGTGTGTCGACGCTCTTCCCCAAGGCTGCAAGTGCTTCACGGATGTGAAGGCATCCCTCCGTTATCAACTTATTTGAAATAACAGAGAATTCCTCCCTGTATCCTTCGTACTTCGCCGCGCCTTGTACACGATCCGTCCTGGTCCCAACTTGATTGTTCTCAAGTTTTGAACTCCCGACATCCTGTGCTCTTTCCGCAGTTGGTTCGAGTGTGCCCACCACGTACCCGCTAATCTTTCGAAATTCCTCCGGGTGCTCACGGTAGCGCATTCCCAAACGTTCTATGTAATCGAGCTCTTCCTGCTCGATCACCACTTCTCTTCCGCCCAAGTCTGAACGACTCGGTTCGCACGGTTCGCCCTCAACCGTGGTCACATTTGTTTCTTCTCGTACCGCTGGTATATTCATGAGAACTCCTCCTTCTCCAGTGGAACCTTCTGCCGTTACCTTTCGTTCACCCATCCCACTGACTCGGAAAAGTCCTTCGACTTCTTTCTCTAAGGCCGCAAGTTCTTCAAGAACCTGAGGGTGTCCCTCCATCGTTTTCCTCATTCTGTCCAAGGCTTCGTAGAGTTTCTCTCGTCGTTCTTCAACTCGTGCCATCCTTTGTTTGCTCGAACGATCGGTCTGCTGATGACCCGATTCGTTCAGTCCGTCTCCTGTTCGTGCGCACCTGTCACCCTTTCGTCCCATACCGAATGTAACACGTCTGCGCCTCAACCGGTCCTCAACCGATACCCGCACCTGCTAACCTGTTCACCTGTCAACCTGTGCGTTCCTCCCTGCAACTGCTTCGTTCACCAGCTCCGCCTGAGCTCTGATACCATCTGTCACGCCCACGCTACTTTTTTCTTCGCGTTGGCCGTGCGACACTACCTTTGCCGGGTTTCGGGCAAAGTAGACTACGCCTCTACAACTCGTTCAACATTGATTTATATGTTAGCCGTGTTATGTTTATTACTCTTCACCGTTATCTTTTAACTTATTACAAATGTATAATTTATCAACAATTAAAACATCGTCCAGCAATAACCATAACAATAAGAACAAACCATCACACGCTGACACTTGAACACAATATATAAAGGAGGCCCGGGTCTAACCGACCGGCGCCTCTGAAAACCGTTTTATAACTTTCGCAAAGTCTGGTTTTACAATGGTGCGTGAGCTCCACGAGTCTCACGGCTTATTACAACCGTCGCACTGTTTACCCGAGTTTTAGCCCACTGTCGGCACTCGCACTGTCGTGCGGCCTTTACCCGGCGTTTCCAGATTTTATGACTGTCGTGTCACCGTGCGTCCTTGGCGCTCTGCTGTGCTGTTATGTTGGCCCGCGGCCAACGTCCGAACCCGTGCCTATTATAAGACCCGCGGCCTTTGACACTTTCGCCGAACTATGTGTTTTCCCGGTGTTCGTCCTTACGACCGTCCCACCGTATCTAAGTGCGAACATTCACCTGGTTCTGCGTTCACTCACGGCCGCAGTCGCACTGCGTTACCCCCGACCTCTTCGCCCCTTCTCCGGCTAAGACTCTTCACATTTCGCTCTGCTACTTGTGTAGATAGATCGAAGACCGATTGTTGTGAGTGATCGACTTGGATGATCTTCTCCTTTGCGATGCGCCTCATTATATACATGACCCACCGCCAAAGGAAGGGTGTCGTCCCTCAAGCCGACGCCCCGTTTTCATCGTGTAGCACCCCACCGACTCGTTCGGAAGTTGAACCGTTTGCGTGTGTGGTCCCTTGCGGGTCGGCTTTGTGCACAAGCCGCCCACGCAAGGCGACGTATAAGCCCACGTCCAGCGTATGGCTTACTTAGCCCGCATGTGTCCCGTCGTCCGCAATTAACCGTCGTCCGTTGTCGAGCCCACCATCGTGCCTTTCGGTCCACTTGCTGTCCGCGCGCCCACACTTCGTTTCCTTCCTCCCATCGTGTCGTTCACCCGTTTGTCCGCCCACCCGTTCAAGGTGTCGTTCAACCTGGTTATGTGCGCCCACTCCGTTTGTTTCGTGTCGGGCCTTCAAACGGTCATCGGGTGAGTGGTCGTTTCGCCCGTCGTTCGGGCCGCCCTCCGTCGTGCGGAGCGCCCAGATCTCCGGTCGTTACACCGCCTATCCGATGTCCCTCGCCCGGTGCCTATCGTTCACCACCATGCACGCCTACCCGATGCGTGTCCGCCCGGCGTGTGTGCCCGCCCGGCGTGTGTGCCCTACGTTCGCCCGACTCACCGTCGCACAACCACCCAACGTGCGCCCATCGTGGACACGCGCAAGGTTGCCCGGCGCAGAACCGTCGTGACTGCCTGAGGACCTTACACCCTGTGTTATTGGTTTATGCTTATTTTGTCATGTAGATTTATTATATTAATTTTAAAAAAATCAAATCATTGTAAACTACATGTAACATCCAACGCGTGGATTCTCATGTTAAAAAATTATACATGTATTATTTAAAGTCTTTCTTCAAAATAAAAAAAGTATGGAATGGACACACAATATATTCTTAAGGTTTAAAGCTATTTCCCGACCCCAATCAGCGAACCAATCAACACACAACCCGTTTAAAGAGAATATTAAATTAACAACAGTTAAAAGGATATTTGAAATCCCATTCACCCATAAACACAACCAGTAAGTCTTGAGCCAACAACAACTTAAACATACACTATGGTATCCCTCAAAAATTATTAAAAGAAGCATACTTTTAAGGGAGAAGCTTTCGGTAAAAATCAAGTCTCTAAATAATTTAAAGACTTCACTGTGATGACCTTTCAATGGTCTTATTCTTTAACGCTATACTTGTCTGTGCACCGAACAACGAGAAATTTTCGAGTTCAAACTAAATCTTCAGAATCACTACCTCGATTCATCTAACCACACATTTTAAAGCCTGCACAAACAAACTAATGACGTAAATTCAAAACAGTAACCAATTTGCATTACCAGCGTCCGCAGCTAAAAATTCAATTTCACCCAAACGATTACGTGCTAGTCCCATCCACATATACTTTATACCACACACACATATATTTCACAACCAACACTGTGGTTCGGTTCTCCTGCTTACCTTAGTGATATCGTTCAAACTCAACGGTGCGCCATTGTCTGTGTATGAGCATAACGATTTTTCAGTGCATGATTTCAAACCCTTCAAATTATATATACCATGGTTTGGAAGGAAATTGTTTCAGCGACAAGCCATCGCTGATCTTCACTTTGTTTCTCGCATTTATTCTTCTTTTATCTCATCAACACCCACCGAACTAAGACCTGGCGAGGAATCCCTCCAGGCACTTTTGGGTGGCCTTTGATCGGCGAAACATTGCAATTTCTACGATCCCAAAGGGAAATTCTCGTGAATTCTCTCACATTCGGACACGCAGAAATATGGAAACCAGAATTTTTTTCATATTTAGACGCAGAAATATGGAAACGTGAATTCTTTCACCTTCGAACGCAGAATATGGAAACGTGTTCACCACTTCTCTTTTTCACCACCCAACTGTGTAATCACCCAACTATCGTACTTTGCAACCCCCAAGGCACCCGCTTCTTGTCCTCCAACGAGAACAAACCAGTGGAAGTGGTGGCTCTTCGACTTCACACCATGATGACATTTAAAATCTCTGCTACCAAAATTTCCAGGAAATTAAAATTCAATTTCATCAGATTTTATTTTTCCCATATCCTATAAAAATTCTCTTTCAGATTCACCGTCAAACCCGGTAACTGTTGAAGTCCAATTCTGATTATAACACAAACAGTGTATCATAAAAGCTTATAAACATTTTCATGTCGGTCACATAGGATTCCGATTCGATCCGCTACTCTGTTTTCTTCCTAAAGTTGGTGACTTGTTCTCCAGTAGTAGTTGATGGCCTATTTTGATTTGGCCTTTTCCTTTTTCGTACTCTATATTCTCCATTGTTTTAGTAGTCCTGTCATTATAAAAGTGCTGGGGGTGTGAAGTTATAAGTCATTATTCCACAATCACGAGTTTAGCATTTCAGCCGAAAGGACACAGGAACATTGCGGTCAATAACGCAGAAAGTTATAGGGTATCGCATCTTTGCGTATGAAAGTTTAATTATTCTATTTTAATGATAAGTTAATTAATTTTGCTCTTTATAAGGGTATGCAGCCAAAATTACTAGGTCTGATATTTTCGCCACAGCTAAAATGGATTGAAAAGCAGTCTGGCAAGCGTGGTCAAAAAGCCTTCGTTAACGTCACAGAGCGGGCCCTTTGCTTTGCAAATTCTGTAACTTCAAGAAAAAATGGCCTTACAAAAATAAAGCAGCTGGTTCTCTTCGAAAAAAATGTAAAGGTATGGGTGTCACTCGAAGGCATCGGATTCTTAAAGTGAAGCTAGACTCTTTCATAATAATATGCATTTCTTTCTCTGGTTATATGCATAGAACTGAAGCACTTTTCCGAGATGGCCAGCAAGGGTTATTCACCGGTAAATATTACAGTGGCCGCTGTGCTACTGCTGGTGGTTTGCCTGCACTTAGCGGCGGCTGAGGCAAAGGCGAAATTATGGCAGGAGAAGATAAGCCACCTGCATTTCTATTTCCACGACTTAGTTAACGGGAAAAATGTGACGGCTGTGAAGGTGGCCTCGGCTCCCACCACGAACTCTTACTTCACACAGTTCGGGTTGGTAATGGTTATGGACGACTGGTTGACGGAAAGGCCGGAATCGACCTCCAAAATGGTGGGAAGAGCCCAGGGTATCTACGTTTCCTCCTGCCAACGGAAACTCCAGCTGCTAATGGCAACGACGTTTATTTTCGAGAGTGGGAAGTACAACGGCAGCACCCTCGCCATGGTGGGGAAGAATGCGGTTTTCGATGAAGTGAGAGAAATGCCCATCTTGGGTGGCAGCGGGTTGTTTCGATTGGCTCGAGGGTACGCTCTTGCTCGCACTCATTCCTTGGATCTAAAGACCGGCAACGCAGTCGTGGAATACAATATAACCGTCCTCCATTACTAGCCATTCCAAGTGCCGTCCATAAAGCTTGTGTGGCTGTGTAGGATATATATTTCTTTATGTTCCGTCCATCTGTCTGCGTGGTTTTATAGGGTATTTTCTTCTTTATGTACCATGCGTATGCAGCGTATATATTCGTTATGCTTGTAACTTCATTGCAGCTACGCGCTTTACTATATGTAATGACTTTGGTTTACAATTCATATATTTTGTTATGGTGCGATATCTTTCTTTGCTCTGTATCAAAATTTATATCTTTCTTTGCTCTATATCAAAATTTCACAATTATCCTGAGTTTCAATTGCACATTACTTTTATTTATGGATTGATTGCGGATTTGATTGATTCTTCCAGTGTACGTGACGGTTAATGATATTGGCTTGCTGAATCTGCATCAGAAAATTGGTTTTGCCATTGGGTAGTTAATCGGCGGGCAGGCATTTAGGAAGTTAATGGGCTGGGCAGTGTATTCTTATAATTAGATAATTTACTTTACTTAAATCTGATTCTAAATATATATATATCCTATATATTAACTACCAATTAATTGTCCATCTTTATTGGCAAGCCAGTTAGTTTTTTTAGAAATTTAAAATGTTAATTTGATATATATATATATATTTTAAAATAAATTTTTTATTATAATATTTTTTATAAATATATTCACATAATCATCACATTCAACAAATTAACTTTCTATTTATATTGTCAAAAAGAATACATACGCACTATAACAATCACTAATAATGTATAGAAACAATTAGTCAGTGCTTGAAAATTGGAATATCATATAATTATTCAATTAAATATAAGTAATATTTTTATTGAAAATATTCTTCATAAGAATATTGAATTTAATTAAAAATTAATAAATTTATTAAAATTAATATATTTATTGTTTTTAATTTAAATTAAATATTCTAATTATAAATATAAACTAAATTATATATACACTTTCTCGCATTCTTCGCATATATTCTTCAGTGAAAGATTTTTGAGGCTCGGTGAAAGAGTTAAACATGTACTTTATATATACACTTCCTCGGATTCTTCGCATATATTCTTCAAAGAGTTCTGAGGCTCGGTGAAAGAGTTAAACATGTACTTTATATATACACTTCCTCGCATTCTTCGCATATATTCTTCGGTGAAAGAGCTCTCAGGCTCGGTGAAAGAGTTAAACACGTACTTTATATATACACTTCCTTGCATTCTTCGCATGTATTCTTCGGTGAAAGAGTTCAGAGGCTTGGTGAAAGAGTTAAGCACATACTTTATATATACACTTCCTCGCATTCTTCGCATATATTCTTCAGTGAAAGAGTTCTGAGGCTCCGTGAAAGAGTTAAACACATACTTTATATATACACTTCCTCTACGATATAAGACCATAAGGCTCGCATCTTCGGTGATTAGTTCTGAGGCTTGCTATATGACCAAGGCAGAGGCTCGCATATATTCTTCGACATTTAAACCTGGTTCTGAGGCCCGCATCTCCAACGGGCTGCAGTGGCCACGAGCGATCCGCAGTCAGTTTTGCTAATATCAGGTGCACACATTCTTTATCTTTTTTTTCTAATACATATTTGCTCATATAATTTCAACTATGAATATTTCACCACAGTTACCAAAGATTACCAAGGGCAGACCTAGCACAGTTACTCTACAAGGCCTTTATGAGTATATAGAGTCTTTAAAGAAACGTAGAGAAGAAAGAGAAGCCAAGCTACAAAAAGAGTTAGAAGCCATGTTGGAAAATAAATTTGCATCTCTTGAAGACACGATCCAAAAACAAATAGAAAATAAAATAGAACTACTGGAGAATAAAATGGAGGCAATGGACACTAGATTGCAGGTTATAGAAAAACAAGACCAGGATACTAACCAACCATCCCAGCAAGGAGATGTTGATACTTTAGAAAGTCTTAAAATGAAAGACATGATTAAAGAACTAGAAGAAAAAGTTAATAGCCGCCTCGCCCTAAATAATGTGGTAGATAAGTTAGATATCAAACCAATTAAAGATGAAATGAAAAAATTAATAGAATTAGACCACGAACGTAACAAAAGGGCCTTGAACCTTATAATCTTTAGTTTAAAAGAGGAAGTAGATAAGGATAGTTTAGCCTTAGCCCAAACAGAATTACATAATAGATTACAAATTGAAACAGTGTGTCTCACAGAAGCAACAAGGTTAGGGAAATTAATCGATAATAAAGGAAGACGAATACGCATAAAGGTGAGCTCCACTAATCATAAGTATACGACATACTTAGTAAAACCTCAAGTCTAAAGGAACGAAAATATTCATAAATGAAGATCTCATTCCAGAAGATCAAGCATAATTAAGAAAGGAGGTTCAAAAGGTAAAAGAAGCTAGAAAGGAAGGAAAATGGGCAATAATCAGAAATAGAAAAGCCTTTATTCAAGATAGAAGCCAAAAAGATAGTAATCACTAGCAATTAGACATGCTCCGGATCCTTTGTTGGAACTGTCGGAGCTTCCCATGGAATAAAGGGTCCAAGCTAAGTTGGATTTCAAATGATGTTGATATTATTTTGCTTGTTGAAACTTGGGAGCACGAAGAATCTAAGCTCTGTATCATAGATGGCTTTACGCTATGGTCTACCTGGAACAAGCGATCCTCCCATAGAGGCATTGGGGGAATAGCTTGTTACATTAGGAAGAACATCTCCCCCCATGCTAGGATTTATAAAAATGACCCTCACAACCAATATAGTTGGAAAGAGATCAGTGACATTAATAATTAAAATTCCTACATAGCAATATGTTATTTCCCCCCCATCAATTCCTACTTCTATAAGAAGAAGAATCTCGATAAAACTAACCCTTACAATGGTTTAGAGAATGATATTTCTGGCCTAAGGAATGACAGTAATATCCTTTTAATAGGTGACTTTAATGCTCGAACTTCAAACAACCAAGCTATCAAGAAATCATTCCAACCCTAATCCTCTTTGGTTAGATGAAGACCCTACTCTGGCTAGTAGGTACAAAAGGAGCTTTCAAGACCTCCGGGAAAATTTGTTTCGGTTGGAGCTAGTCAAGGTCTGTAGTGCTTAGGATCTCATAATTTGCAACGGCTTAAAGAAGTGGCCCAATTCCAGCAAGATGACCTGCATCCATGGACTTGTTAGTAGCATGGTAGACTATGTTATTTCCAATCTCCCATTATACAACGAAATAATAAATTTTGACATCTTAAACGACCACGAACCTAACTCTGATCATAGGCCTTTACTTATAATGCTCAATTTTGTCATGCATAGAGTTCCCACAGAAAATAATACTTACAGCCAAAAGAACTTAATATCTGATAGAAATAAAAATGATCTCTTTCTAAATGAATTAAAAACTAATTTGCTTCCTTTATCTAGTATAGACAACATAGAAGATCTCTATCATAATTTTACTACAACCCTCTCATATTCTATTAACAAGTTCTCAATTGAAGTTTCAAATAATAAAAGAAATAGAAAAACCAATCCATGGTATGACAAAGATTGTAAAAGTGCGAGGAAAGCAATTAAGGAAGCTGTTGATGAATCTCTTAAAATGGACAAGATAAAAATATACAAAGCCCTAACTAAAAGGAAAAAGAGGCAGTGCATTCGTCAAATATAGGAGAATCTCTTACACCTCTCTAAGGTAGATCCTAAGAAATTTTGGAGGCAAATTCTGACTAGGAAGACTAAAGATAATAATAAAATTGCTCTTCACGATTGGAATTCCTATCTTAAAAGCCTTTATCAATCTCCAAATGTCATGGATAATTTGGAAACCCTGCTCAAAACGAAAGAAGTTTTCTCTTTAGAAGACATTAAGTTTGGGGTTAATTTCCTCGCTAATGGGAAAGCTAAGGACATTGAAGGTTACCACATGGAAATCTTAAAAATTGGAGGTCCTGTCCCCATCCCCCACATCCACAAGCTTTTCAATCAAGCAGTCAAGCAAGGGTTCCCTAAACCTTGGACTGAGAGCCTCATTATCCCTATTTTTAAAAGTGGGGATACAAATAACCCCTCTAATTATCGGACAATTATGATCAGCCCTCTCTTAGCCAAGTTATATGGTAGTATTTTGGAAAAGAAGTTAAGCGTATGGCTTGAAAGTGAAGGAAAGCATGCTAAAGGCCAAGAAGGTTTCAGAAGGCATCACTCAACAACAAACCACCATGTTATGCTTAGGATCATTGCGAAGGAATGTCGTAATGATAAATCCAATTTATTTTGTTGCTTTGTGGACTTTAGAAAGGCTTTCGATACAGTTCCTAGATACAACCTTTGGAATATATTAGAAGAGCTAAAGGTTCCTCTTGAGTTGAGAGCTACCGCTATAAGGTTATACGAGAATGTAATTGCCAAGCTAAAGAGCAATGAGGGGTGGTCGAAAGATATTAAGTGTAACATCGGAGTTAAGCAAGGTTGCCCCCTCTTCCCTACCCTATTTGGCATTTACATCGATAAGCTTGAAGGCTATTTAGAGGAAGCATGATGTGATGGCACGATCTTAGTTGGGATAAGCATCATCCTTCTTCTCTATGCTGACGATATTGTTCTTTTCGCAAGGTGCCCATCTGATCTTGATAAGCAACTCAGGCTTCTTAAGGATTTCTGCTCTACTATAGGTATGACTGTTAACACTGACAAAACAAAAGTTATGATTATCAAATCCAAGAAGGACACTAATGCTAATTTTATGTATGACAATAATAACTTGGAGGAAGTGTATTCTTACAAGTACTTAAGAATTGATATTCATCACAAGCTCAACTGGAACCATAGCATTGAGAAAAGGATTAATCGGGGGTGAAAAGCTTATTTTGGTCTTGATAATAATTGTAAAACAACAAACCTCATAATGTGGGATAAAAGGAAGTTCCTCTTTGAAACTTTTGTCACTCTTGTTATCTTATATGGCTGTGAGGTTTGGGGTTGCAGCATCTACAGAGAATCATGGAGAAATATTGAGCAAATCCAGAAGCATTTTATAACTTATAACCTGAAAATTAAAAGTAATACACCCTATCCTATTCTCCTTATAGAAGTAGGTATTTCCCCTATTGAGAGCCTAGCCATGATTAGGTTTCTATTGTACAAGCACAAACTCAATAACATAGATGATCATAGACTTCATAAGCTAGCTTTAAATTCCAACCAAAACCACCTAAGGCTCAATCGAAGGTGGCATAAAGACACAAGGGCCTGGTTAAACTATTGGGAGATCAACAAGAATGATGAATTGCAAAATATTAACAACATTAAAGATATTGTTACTTTTAAGTTCAAAGAAAAAATGTGGTGTGAGAAAGATTTAGAGACTAAAAGAAAATTAATTTATTATAAGAAGGTCATCAGCCCCACCCTAGAAGATCAAAAGTATCTCGCTATTTTAACTAGCTCAAAGAAGAAAATTAATATAGCAAAAATTAGAACGAATTCTCATGAGCTCCATAGTGAAAAAGGTTGTTGGGCAATTCCTAAAACACCATGGATGGAAAGGATTTGCCATATATGTGAGAATAGGAACATCAAGGATGAAAACCACTTCCTCTTAGAGTGCCCCGCATACAACCACATGAGATCTTAGTTTCACAATCTTTGTTACAATACTAACCTTCCTAGCCTTTTACAATGTCAAAATTATAGTGAGCTCAAGAGGTTTCTCTCCAAGATTTTTGAGCATAGGAATAAAATCTTAAATCAAAATAAATAATTTGTTTCTTTAGGTCCAATAAACCAATGTTTGGTCTCAACAAGCGCTAACCACCATCATCATCATCATAAACCATTATTTTCATCAATAATATACCATCAATATTGTAGTTTCTTAGTTATATTTTTGTTTTCTCATTTATTTGCGAAAATTTATAAAGCCAACTCCTTTTGGATAAATAAACCAGAAGAAAATGATTATTAATTTAAAAGTTGTAACCTGGAGCTTAAAGAGTTAGAGTTGTACGTATTTGAACCCTGAAAATCTAGAAACGGAATTAAAAGTTATATTCTAAAGAGTTTCTTTGAATAAATTTTATGGGATGCATATAGTACTTTTGTTGTTAATAATTTTAAAAAGAGTGTAGTCTGTTCTGCACTAATTAACATATATTTTTTTTATTTATTGTAAAAAAAAGCTATGAAAATGCATGCTGAATAATAGACAAAGAATATTAAGCTTTAAAGATGATGTATCATTTTTATGTTATAATTAAGGATTTTTAGATAGAAGTTAAGAAATTATGGTTACTATAGAGTTTGTGAATGAAAATGAAGGAATAGTAAATTAAAAAGAAGTTAGAATTCTTACTTAACGTGAGAAAAAATTACGAATACTAATAATTATAAAGATATTATTAAAATTAGAAATTATTTCTTATTCATTATTATGAGTATATGTAAATTATTATATATAAATTTATATTGAGCTTAGTGTGTATAATAGATTTATTGGAATTAATATATGATAAACAATAATACAAATTGAAAAACTATTTTTATGGATGTGATAGTTCCAACTCATGTTTCTTTATGGAAGGCAAGGTAAATATCGTTACAAAATATATTTAAATGGGTTGAGTTAAAGGGACATGAATTCCACAACCCGGGAGGCTTTTTTCTTGGGATGTATTGGGATGTATGAGGTTTCCTTGCTACAGGAAATATGAATTATTTTTGGTAGTCATTAAAGGTTGGTTGGTGTGTGTGTTTAATGGACTTGTTTTCTAAAATTAATGGCACTGGAAGACAAGGACGAGGACCATGTTGTCTTACAAATCATTACAAGACAACAAGGATAGTAAGGTAAACCTTTGTGCAAAAGAGGGAAAAAAAAATGGGTTCCACCTCATTGAATGGGAATTCCATTCAGGCATACACAGAGGGAGGATTTGATTTTCATGCATTCACAGAAAAATGTAGAAGACAAGGAACAATAAGGAGTTTTGTAGAAAAGAAGAGAAGACAATGATATGAGTTTGATTGACAAGATTGGCAAGAAGAAGGCCTCTTCTTGGTGAGGAACAATGGCGTCTCGATTCCCTGTATAGCTAGAGGGTGGAGATGGGCATTCTCTAGATTCCCTTGATGGTTGATGTTGAGGGTTGTTCCTTGGATTCCTAGATGGAGGACCTATGAAACCTTTCTTGTTGTTGACTTTATAGTGGGTTCTAGATTCCCCAAAGTGAGTGGAACCACTATGTTTTGATTGAGGGTGGAGGTTTTGTTCTCTGGACTCCCTTGACATTCTTGGGTGGAGGGATTTAGTCTCTCGATTCCCCGTGTGTTCTTGGGTGGAGAAGAGACATCTAAATTCCTTGTGTATCTTGACTAGATGTCATGCGGTATCTGAAGGGTGGAGGAAGTTGGCCTATTGATTCCTTGTGCACTGTTTAATTGATGAGTGGCTGGTGAGTGGAGGAAGGAGGTCCTTTGGAGTCATTGTTTCAGCTAGTAGTTTGTTTTATAATCCTTTGGGAAAGCCCCTCACTCTATGGAATCTGGCTCAGGGGTGACAGTTGCATGTGAGCTTGGCTACAACTATTTATGGTTGGTTAGAGAGTCCTTGTCCCATACTTAGTTGCCCAAAAAATTCCAAGATGAGTCCTCTGATGTATTTTCAATGCTAATGAACACGTGTTTGCATTCTTGGTTTGAGATCATGCATATAAATTTAATGAACATATGTGTTGCATTTTTGGATTGAATGGGTGCATATAAATTTAATGGACATGGATTGTGTTCTTGTTATTCACATGAATGCTAAATATATTGTGCAATGCTAAGGGTAATGAAATGGTCTATAAAGAACCTGATCCAAAATCATAACAATGAAAAACATAGGAAATATTTTCATTACATGTATAATGGTTACATTGAAAGATGACTTATTATAAGAGGGTATGTGTGCATATGCTGGTTGTAAGCCTATGCTACAATTTATATTGAAATTTGTTGATGTTGAGTATTTCCTCCTTTCTTAACTTTAATATCCCATTACTCTACATCAGATGCTTCTCCAAACTTGCATTTTGAGGATCATGCATTCTTGCTCTATTGGCCCTGTTGATGAACCTACTCACACTGGGGAATGTAACCTATGCCATACCCTGATGTTGAGAGGGTGTGGAAGCTTCTTTCTAAATGGATGTTGATACCCATGGTGTATTAAGGATTGATGCCTCCTTTAGAGGAGTAAACCTCTCTCCACTTCTACAGGCCAAATGTCCTAAAGGTCTTCAGAAAGTGCCACAATGTTTCTAGTCAGGGCGTTGGAAATGTTAGGATGCACTTGGGTGTGCAATTCTTCGAGTAGTATTGATCTCCTTATAGCCTCCCCAACATCCTACAAATCCCTTGGAATCGGGAGATTTGATTCTAGCATAAGCTCGAGAGGGATAATACAAGTGGGTGCTTGGTAAGTCATAATGGACATGATGAATGGTTAGCATAGATCCATATGGTTGCAGAACCTATATAACTAAACAATAAATGAATCCATGCGTAAAGGAAAAAGTTATGCATAAAGTTGTGTTGCAGCGAAGTTGTGTGGCAACTCAACCTTTAATTTAGTTGGATAAGCTTATGTGATGGGTCTGAGGAAAGAACTAGTTGTGGAAGATCTTGATTGGATGCCTTGACTCTATGTTATCTTAACTAGGAAATGGAAGGGTGACATGGCCTAACGGCCACATCTTAAGAGTCTTTTTGTGCATTGCAAACGAATGACAGGGATTATTGGGCATCGAGCGAGTTGGGATCACAAGTCTGAGGTGGGGAACACTCCTATTGGTTAGGATGTGTTGGAGAATGGATAGAGGAAGCTATTAATATTATTTTCCTTAACCTTGATATTTTCTTGTAAATATTATTTATCTTATTTATGTTTTTTATTTAGATATTTTCATCAAACAATATAAAAAACAATAGGGGACATAGAAATTAGGCTCTTAGCCAAGGAAAAACACCTCCAAAGGGAAAACCCATAAAATATTTTCTTCCTAGAATTTTCTTCAAATAAGATACAAAGACCCAAATCCTAGAATAAGTCCTCCTTGAAAATAAGTTCAGCCCTCTAACAAGTCCTTCTTTGATTCCACACCAACTAGATTCAAACTGCAACTTCGACCCTACCAGCTTCAATATTGCAATTTGTCCTACAACTTCGACCTTGAAACTTCTTTGGAAACCCCAAATAAACCTCCTTGTGAGACCTACCTAGAGAAAGATATCTCTCCAAAGGCCAAAGAGGTCAAGGTCGAGTTTTCTTCCTTCCAGCGACAAGATTTTGCACTTCATTCTTTTGCAACTCAGACCTGCAATTTCACCCTCTTTCTACATCACTAGAACCCGTAGATCTTCACACATGTGCAAGAGATAGAGCCCATAAATAATAAATTTCATCTTTCTTCCTTCTTTTAAACCTTCACTCTTCTTTTCTACTTCTCTCAACTTTAGATCAGACTCTTTCTTGGAAGATAACACTTGTGAGTGAGTGTAACCCAAATGAGGTTGAACTAATTTATATAGCGTTCTCAAGTGGTCAAATTCCCTCCTTTTGGCTAACTCGTAATAGTTTGGGACGAATTGTACTTTTGGAGTTTCCTAGACTTTCACGCTCAAAAGAATACTTTTTACAATTACCTTTTGCTTGGATGGGTCTTATAAACATGATGTTGACTCATTTGACTCATGACAATAAATCTTAGGACTTAACAAACCCTAGAATCATGAAGAACATGCTTTTACCTGGAAGACCATCGATAATGAGCATGAAAACCATGCTTTAACAATAATAACTTTTTATTTCTTCTCTTGTTTGTTACATAGGATACATATTGAGATTAGTTCAACAATTATGAAGAATGAAACTAGTTACATTTCTCAACGGGATGGAGCAAACATGACAACTCCTCATTGGGGCCATATGAGGGAGGTTAAATGTGAATCATAATCATCCGACACATGATGTCATGGTATTGTTACAACATGGTCCAATCAAAAATATGGGTTGTGCATAAGTGTGGCCTAATGATCCATGTAAACATGGGGCTTCTCCCACGGAAGCCCAAAAAATGCATGTTACAGGAGCATTGGGTTGTTGGAATCATGATGAAGTTTCCGAGTGGTCCCCACCCTAGAGGAATGAGAAGAAAAACCAAGATGAATTGTTGGGAGGTCCAGTATTGGGATGATGTGTCCCAGTGGTCCACAACCTGGGGGCACAAAAGGGGAAAATGCGTGGGAAATGCTGGGATAGTGAATTGGGTTGAGTTTGTGTGTGATGATGTCAAACTGTGACTCCATGAACCAACTAGAAGCGAGGGTGGGAAGAGGTAAGGCTGACCAACCCACGTGTCCTAGGGGTCCCATCTTGAAAGCATGAGGAGGAGAAGCCAAGAGAGCGTTGAGCTAATCAGACGGCGGAGAGTGAAGGTGATTGGACAACAGAGGTGGTATTATGACACCCCCCTCTTTGATGTCAGTGGGGAGTTCGGGAAGTTAGCACAACTGTTAATGGTCGTCAAATGGGAGGAAGCATGGTGGACTATTTTATGGAGGCCTTAGAAATCTCAGTCAAAACTCTGATTGCAATAAGATGCCTACAAGGTAACGACCAGGTGCATTGACCCAATACAATATCCCTAACTACTGTCGATCTCCTTGCTCTGATCGTGGTCATTGGATTTGTTGAGTGGAGGAACTAGGATGATGTGTGGTGCTTAGATGATCGGTAGATTAACTCGATGGTCTATTTAAAATAATAGAAGAATTAAACAGTTGACATGGTTGAATAAACTAATAGCTATGTTGACATGTGGAGCATATTGTGAATTTTGCAGGCATGTACATCATCTTTCATGATTTGTTGTTTTTCTAATAACCATTTACTAATTTGGACTATTTGTTGTAGATAATCCACCACGTCATCTCTGTAAGAGAAGTATTGTGGCATAATTTGTTGTTTATTTAGTAATTGCGCACTACGAGTTGGAATTTCTTGTTATATGATTGATGCATATGAAATACTAAATATGATTTGCATACTAACATGGCTGACTTATCCTAGTAGAGAGCCATGGTAACTCCATGAGTGCAACATTTATGGCCATGACTGTGTTATTTTATCTATCACATGAAAAATCTAATAGTGTGTGTGATTGACAACACAACATAAGCAACCTAAGACATACATAAGCACAAAATGAGGATTGGAATGGTGCATTAGAACTGTGATTATTCATAATATGGAAGTGAAATGGTCATGGCCAATGAAAAAGAATGATCAGTTGACTAAGTGGGAGGGAATCACTTTTCAGATTGGATGGATACTCTGAGAAGTCTAAGAGCTAAAGTTAGAAACTTCAAGGCAGATAATGAGAGGTTGGTAAGAGCTCAAGAGAGACCAGATAAGATAAATTCCTTAGCCTACAAAGTCTCTCATATTTGCAGAGACAAAGGCAACCTGAGATGAGGACGAGTGATAGAGACAGGAGGAGCCCTCGGGAGTGAGAAGAGAATACAAATGGGGCATATGGTATCATGCCTTGGAAGAGAAATATGTATGAAAGTGAGGACATTGTGTCGAGAAATGAACGATTGAGTACCTTAATGGGAAGAACCAACATCTATGTGCACCACTCTAGAAGATAATCTAGTTCTTCTACCAGGAGGCACCACCATCGCTCCCATCATCATCATCATCAACATCTAGTTCTTCTCCTTTTCCATCTAGTTGTTGTGGTGTCAACCTTATTGGTTGTGGGAGGCTAAGAGAGGAAACACTTCCATTTTGATAGTTTCCAGTGGTAGACCTCCTTAATGCCATAATTTTGTGTTCAAATTTTATTTCCACCCTAAATGCATTGTCCAATGACTTAGGTTCCCAAAGATGAACCTCTTGTTGGATGTTATCCTTTAAAGTCCCTATGAAGACATGAATCTGGTGCTCCTCTATAATATTTGTTACCTTGATATTCAATCTTTGGAAGTCGTCAATTTGCTTCCCAACTGAACCCTTTTGATTGAGATTTATCAATTGGATGAAGAAGGTATTGCTCTTTGTAACCTCATAATATGTTATCAATTCCTTCATAAAAATTATCTAAGTGAAAAGTGATTTACGAAAACAAAGCCATCGATACCACATGACTAATTATTCCCTTTGAATCACTTCAAACTATTTTTTCAAACAAACTTGATACAAATTTAAAAATGCACACCTTTTAAGAGCTTGATTTTGGACTTGTCGATATGGCTGGACTTGAAACTATTGTATGTTTATGATTTTAGCCTCCCAAGGTCCAAAATCGGATCCTAAGGTATCTCTCAATGTCTTCCTTCCAACCCCATAAGTCAGTACAAGATTAGAAACTTCAAGATAAATTTATGCCAAATATCTCATGATGATGTGATTATGGACTCGTTCAATAGAGTGAATTTGTATGGGATGCCATGTGTCATTGTTTCAACCTTCACACTTCAAACTCATACCCAATAAGCTACGGTATGTGCACTTTCATTCACTTTTCACAAAATTCAAATTCGATTCTCGAAGGGAAAGTTGTGACAATATTCGTTTAGACACCTCTTTGAGATTGAATTATGGACCATACAGAAATTCTAACTTCCTTGGACCATATCTCTCAAAATATAGTAGACCAAGGATTGAAATTTAAACCAAATGTTCATTGATATTTCATCTCTACATGGTAGTTTGAAGCTTCACATAAAAATGTTATAGTGAAAATCTCACCATGATTCATTTGAAGTAGAAAAACCCTAGGAACAAGAACTCTCATACCAAATGTATGTATCTAGATCAAAATAAAATAAAAAAATAAAAAAATATAGATAAATGACTTGATATGTAGCCACCTTGAGGGGGAAACCTCCTTTTATATCACCTAAAGGAACAATTAGTGGATGATTAAATAGAGGGTCAAAATATAATTAGGGCCTACATAACACTAATAATGTGAGGGTACAACAATAAAAATAGTGGGATTCTATGGGATACAACAATAAAAATATGGAGGCTACACTAGAATTATAGGGACCTAACATTTAGGTATTTATGGATTGTACTACTTGACATGCTCAACAGGAGGATAATGATCTTACTAAGGGCAACAATTGTGTTGTAAATTTGACTCTTCATATACCAACACATAGGTTGGATCGTGGGAGACATAAAATAAGCACGGTCTTAGGTCTAATCACTACTGTATGGTTGTAACTAATTAAATTTTGAGTCCCCGCCATCTTTTTACCTTTTAATAAGGTGGAAATTAAGAACAAGTGAATATATATAAAATAAAAAATTAACCATTGGGCCATTACAACTTGTGTTGTAGGAATATTCAAATATTACTTTGACCTACTATTTTTTTGGTGAATTTATTTCTCACCACATTTAATTTTTTATGAGGGTTTTTTTAGTTTAATCTAAATAGTAAACTGATAAAAAAAAGAAGTTAAAATCTAATTTACACGATCTCCATTTGTGTTGACCATGTGTAGCTACAATATGTGTTTTTGTCGTGATCTTTCTAAGAACAAATACTAGTAGGTATTTGTGTGCCAACTAGTGGTTACTCTTGAGCTCATTTACCAAATGTTTGTTTGTATTGATAACAATGCGTAAAATATTTTAGGAAATCTGTGAGAAGTAGGTAGTTTATCAACTTCGTAATAAGGTTATTAACATGAATTCCATTGTTGTTGTATTGCAAGCAAAAAATGCAACACTTAACAATCATTTCTACACTACTATGGGTGAGAAAGTTAGCAAGATTAATATTTTGGGGACACAAATTAGAATAATTTTGTAGAAACTTGTTTAAATTTCAATCTTATGCCTCTGCAAATATTCTATTTTTGAGTTCAACCAAGTTCACTAGAGTTTCTTGTCTCTTATCTTCGAAAGTTTGGAACTTCCTAATTGGAGTGGGGATTCTATTCTTTCCATTCAGTCAACCATTATGGGATTTACAATTTTGTTTCCATGCTTTGGGCACTGACATCTTTCTCTCTTTCAGATAGGAGTTTTCTTGCTATGAACTTTTCTTCTTTTCTTCGCTTATGAGAATTTGTATGTGAGTACCTTATAATGCCTTAGATGCCAAGACCCAAATTTTCTTTATCTTTATTCCCTACATTTCACTTAAGGGGGGTGGAGGTAGGGGAGTCAGACTTTTCCAACACTCCTTTTTTCAATGAGCCCACTATACTAAGTTGTAAGCTCATATAGGAATTGTTATCCATCAAGTTTCAATAACTATTTTTAGCTAATTATGAATCTCTTACATTGTTGTAAATAGATTACATCTTTATATATTTTTCATATAGTAAGTAATACGAAACCCTTACAGATATTGCAATTCTCATTATCCCATTTGTATTAATATATGAAATTTTCAATGCTAAGTTCATTACATCTCTAAAACTAAAACTTATTTAAAATTCCTATTTATTTATCTAATACTATTATAAAATCACTATATTAATCATCAGATAAATCAACTAATTTATCATTACTAAACTGTTTGACTTTTCTATTTTTTACCTAATACTATTTAAAATTATTATATTAATTATTTGTTAATTACTATATTAATTATTAAATAACAAATGAGAGTACAAGCTAGTTAAAATGATCATGGATATTTTCACTATAAAATGACATAAATTGTAAATAAATGAAAAAATTCAATCCACTTCAAGTGATCATAAATATTCTCATAAATGCTTAAAAGTTCAAAAGATCATAGATGTTTTGAGTCTCCTTATCAAATGACATAGGTCTTAAATGCATGGGATTTCTAATCTATTTAAGTGATTGTGGATTCGAGAGTGAATGATGACCTACCTATTGGCATTATATTGTCATTCATTTGATCAAGAGCTGATTATGTCCGACACCAATATGAAGATAACACTTGACAAACTAATGGTTAGCTCTTAAGATTTGCGCTACTTTATCATGTTGCTTAAAGCAAAGTGGGGTGCCGTTACTACGGTAAGTGACCCGCTTATAGCGTTGTGATGCCCTCCCTAACGTACGTAACCCGTTTGGTTTTTTTTTTTAAAACCTATATTGCTCATTGCATTCATACTTGATCCGCTTACCTTCGCTTTAGTCTTCGGACTTATCTGGTTAATATAGAATGGCATTTAGTCCGTTGGTTGTATCTCGGTCAGAATTTCCGAGTTAAATTTCAACGGCATCGCATATTAGTGTCGTCACTGTCAATTATAGTCACAGAGACACCTCGAGATGTCCAAACGAATCACGTTATTGCAATTAAGGAATGTGGACAATGGGTAGGTGAAGTGATGTCATTAATTCTCGCACTCACTTCCCACTTGACATATTTTGTTTAGAAAGAGACACTACATTGCAATTAAGGAATGTGGACAATGGGGTTGGTGAAGTGTTGTCATTAATTCCCTCTTCACTAGCGCCTTGACATATTTCGTTCAGTATAATGGGGTGGGTGAAGTGATGTCGTTAATTCTCCATTCACTAGCGGCTTGACATATTTCGTTTAAAAAGAGACACTGCAGTCAGGAGGGGCCTTTGACATCTATGATGTAAAGAGGGTTAAGAATATATATGTAGCATGAGCGGCGCAATATATGCCATTTTTCTGATTTCACCAAATCTATTATCAATGGTGGTGGCATATGTCTCAGCCCATTAATGACCCAATAACTCTTCCCTGTAGAGAGGGTCCGTGTACTCAAAAGTCAACATAAAGCTCAGTTGACCCAATACATATTTTTATATATTTCTGCACGGGGCTAGGTATAGTCAAGAAATATGTACCTACAGCGGCTTTGCCAAGAAGAAAGTATGCTTCTTTGAACAAATAATCCAATATTAGGGCGGATATCGCTTTGCCGATAGAAGTTTCTAATTGTTGGGCAAAACAAATGCGATAATCTATAAACAAAATGGCCATAGGCGATCTTTGCTCAGTGGGAAACACGGAGGGAAGAAGGCAATCTGTTATATAATTGGCAGAATTGCACGCGCAGTAAAAATCAACTGTTCACGTGATAGTGCGGTAGGATTCTGTCACAAAATGTGGCCTTGCATTCGCAACTTTCACGGAGAAAATTTTAAAAGGTCACAGATGACGGCACAACCTAAAAAAACAGACGAAACGTTCAGGCCAATAAAAAGTAAATGCGTCTTTCGCGGGCATCGACACTATAAAAGTGGAACTCAACTTTCATCACAACACATTTCTTCTCTCATCTGCATTGAGGCTTTCTGTTTTTGACCGATGGCCAACGAGTGTTATTCGGCAGCTACTATTACAGTGGCAACTGTAGTGTTGTTTTCGATGTTTTGCCTACACATAACGGAGGCAGAGCCAACAACGAAATTAGGGCGGGAGAAGATAAGCGAGCTTCATTTCTTTTTTCACGACATAGTGTCGGGTAAAAATGTGACGGCCGTGGAAGTGGCCTCCGCTCCCACTACGGATTCATACTTTACTCAGTTTGGGATGGTGAGGGTTATGGACGACTGGCTTACAGAAGGGCCGGAGGCGACCTCCAAAATGGTGGGCAGAGCGCAGGGAATTTACGTTTCCTCCTGCCAACAGAATGTCCATCTCCTCATGGCCTCCACGTTTGTGTTGCAGAGCGGAGAGTACAACGGCAGCACCCTGGCGATGGTGGGGAAGAATGCTGTTTTTGATAAAGTGAGAGAAATGCCCATCGTGGGAGGTAGCGGGTTGTTTCGATTGGCTCGAGGCTACGCTCTTGCTCGCACTCATTCCTTCGATCTAAACACTGGCAATGCCGTCGTTGAATACAATGTTACCGTCCTCCATTTCTAGCGCTTCCGACTGTCTGTCTGTTGGGTCAAAGTCTGAATGCTTCCATTTTCGCTACCATATTACAGGCTTTACGTAATGATCGAAAGATCTATATTTGCTTTATTGTTCGCAGAAAAATAAATTTTCGAATCGCTGGTGCTGTGGTAGGCTTTATCGCATCATTTGCATTGCGAAAACTTTATCATAATCTAATTTTCAAACATATAGTTATTATTACTTGGTAAATATTAGCCAAAAGTTATTACCCATGCAATGGCTTATTTATTTCAAATTCATTGTTGAGCTTTAACATGTTTCCTTATTTACAGAAATCAACCTTTTTTTTAATCTTGTTGGCCTTTAACAGGTTTCCTTATTTATAGAAATCAACTTTTTTATCTCAAATTCAGTGTTGAGCTTTAACATGTTTCCTTATTTATAGAAATCAACCTTTTTTTTAATCTTGTTGACCTTTAACAGGTTTAAATCAACTTTTTTATCTCAAATTCAGTGTTGAGCTTTAACATGTTTCCTTATTTATAGAAATCAACTTTTTAATTGGGGGTGATGGGTGATTGTATTTAACATGTTTCATTATTTAGAGAAGATTAACATTTTAACTTCAAAGAGAGAAAAAATTATTAAAGGAGAAGTATGGAAAAAATATAATAAAAATAGAAAAATAGAATTAATATATTTTATTTCATTCTATTTTAGAATATTAAATTTAAAGGAAATTACATTTCTCTACAGATAATGTGTTAATTTTTTTATTGTTTAAATTATATTTGAACTATGTATAGAATACATAACGGAACTTGTAAGTGCAAAAAACTCTTTTTTAATTTCCAAGGAAAATTGACTATATATATTATATATTATATATTAATATATATTATTATATGAGCACACTGTTTCAAAGTTCTACCATAATAAATTAATTTCTTCATTGACTTTATGTGATATTAACATAATTTTTTAACAACGTATAATTTAGTTAACATTAAATATTTTACATATGTATATTGAGACATTTTATGGTGGATTGCTTGCTGAAATAATTTTTTTTATTAAATTTACTTTCAAGTTTATGTTAATATTACTTAATCTTTTGTATTAAAATATTTATGGATTACCCATATGGAAATATTTTATTATTATATATATTTTTAAAAGTCATATATTAATTTTGTACTAAGAATAGAATAAATTATAAATCTCCCTCTTTTTTCCTACGAAAAATCGTAATTTTATTTATAATGAGCAAAATTACATGTTGTAGATGCTAATGAGCATATGCAATAATAGCAGGTCTTGATTCCTCGAAATCCATAAAAAACTAATCTGTTCTTTCCTACCTTTCTTCTTTTCCACTTTTTGCCAACGACCAATGTTGGGAGTGGATGTTATAATAGAAATTTGATTCTCTTGGGTGTTAGTTGGATATTCTTTGTTAGAATCATATCCCTCTAATCCACAAATTTTTTTGCTGCCACTTACTTCTTTTCCAGATGTGTGCTGCTCATGTTGCTGCGAAGAGTTGTTGGGCCTTTGTGTTAATGCAGAGCTGAGCTCTATCTTGTCCTTCTTTGGGTTGTTCTGTACTATTTGTACATTATTGTTTGCAATGTTTTCTGTTGTCTCTTCTTCTTCTGCTGCTTCTTCTCGGGGCTCAGTATGTTGCCAAACTTTTTGCTTTTGGGATTGGTTCTTATTTCTTTTGGGATATTTTTTAGCTTGTGGGCATGCACTGTGAAGATGACTTATTGTTTGTTTAATGCCACGACAATAGAATGTCATATTTTCATAATCTAGTGGTTGAGTCTACTATGTATTCTTATGGACCAGTAGTATGCGGTCAGGTAAACCTTGACTAAGATCTACTTCAACGCATATTCTGGCAAAGGTAAATATGCGTCTTGAAACTCTATTTCCATCAATATTGAGAAATTTTCTGAGCGAATTCCTTATTCCTTCTAATACTTTGTGATGCCAGAAGTGTAGTGGAAGATTGTGTATCTTGACCCATAGAAGCATTTTAAAAACCACCATAGCGGTGGCATCAGAACTTGGGAACCAAGGGATCATGAAAATTCTTGCATTGCCCCAGAACCAATGTCCCTCATTAAGGGCATATTCCTTATCCTTGACTTTGTCGAATTTGACAATAAAATACCCCTTGGAACATAAATGAATATCACAATTTGTTGTCCATGTAGAGAAAATATATTGGTGTAAAGTGTCTGATTTAGGCCAAAAACCATTAAATCTACGTATGACTTCTTTAGTATGAAAGTTTGCATAAAGTTCATTTACCTTAGGGAGAGAGACTGTTAAGGCTAGTATCTAGGACTTTTGCTCCACGATATAGGGTCTAGGTAGTTCTGGAGGTGGTGCTAGTTTAGTTTGGGCTTCATCCTTCCCTTTGACTACATCTTTAAAAGAGTCTGTGACCTTTGAGCTGGTTTTGGAGCATCCACCATGCAGTCTTAGATTGAGGATGATTGTTGAGTTTGAATTAATGTCATAGTCTTGTAGTGTGTGATTATCCAGCAGAAATTGTCCTGAATAAGTCAAACTCTTCATACTTACTAATATGCCTAGATCATTTTGGATTTCACACTTTAACTCTTGTATCAACCTCCCCTTCTAGATCCACTTGTAGATAGTTCTTCCTTGGATTGTTTTGATAAAAATTTGTATCAGATCTAGCACTGTGGTGAGTGGATCTGTCCTTGATAGAGGTCAATCTGCTCTAAGGTACTCTGGATTTGATAGATCTAGTCGAAATGGATCCTGATCCATTGCTTGAATCACTTGATCTGGGCTGACATAGTCATGAATGCTTTATGTCCCCTTCTTGTTTTCTACTTGTAAGGTAGGCAGTGGATATTTCTCATTATTAGATCCGAAAAGGCCATCATTAAAAGCAGTCCCAACATTTTCTATTGTTTCTCTATACTTCCGCTTGCTTTCGGCCTGGTGGGGGCATGGATAAAAATTCCTATCACCATATCTAGAGCAACATTCATCAATTCCAATCACGTAGAGTTGTGGGTTAGGGATCAGATTCACTATACACCTGGGAAAACCATTAGATACTATGATAGTGGAGGCAAGTTCCTCCTCAATGGATCCCTTTCCTTCTTCGGATGCTTTGTGCTAGATGATAAATCCAATGAGGGTGGAAGTAATAGGTCTCAATACAGAGAAAGAGATGAGACAAAATCAGATCTCCAGATCTGGTTGGAGCGAGGGCAGATCAACATTCTGTGAGAGTGAATCCGTTAGATCTTTCTATGATCTGAAAAGGAGAGTGTCTTTCAGAGGGGAAGAGATCTTTCCGGATCCAAACAGAGATGGTGCAAGAGCTAAGATTTCGTTCACTGGTTCATGAGAAGAAATCTCCCTTAATAGCTCGGTTGAGATCACAATGTAGATGGCATATTTGTTGTCTGTACGATTGGATCCTGAGATGTGTGGATCCATGTTTCCCATTTGGCCGAACTGGGAAATTCCATGGAAGACTCCTGTAGAAACCCTCTTTTCCACCATCGAGATCACTCCTCTAATCATTAAGCTTCCTATCATTCGTAGTATTTTATCCATATCATAAAACTCATTCTATTTTGGTTAACTAAATATCTTCTTTTAATATGATGTTAATGTTAAGATTGGGAAGAAGGGTATGCTGAAGCATGGAAGTAGGCACTAAGAAAATCTAAATTATAAATCTCCCTCTTATTACTCTACTTGATACTATTTTATTTTATTTTAAAATTTCAATTACTTTATTTTCTTTGAACACTAAATATTTTAATACATACAATAATAAAATATATTTTTAATATGTGTGTGTGTGTGTGTGTGCGATGATGATGATGATGATTAATGTCCACTAAGACCAATGTGGTCTATCGGACCTCAAGAAAAGAGAGTCTAATTGCATTCTTCAAAACCTTGTTTTTGTGATCAAAGAGAAGGGAAAGAAGCATTCCAAGATTGTTATAGTTGGACTCGATTAATGAGTCAAGAAGATTGGAGATGTGGATGATGATAGGGAATTGAGAGCGGATGTGAGCAAGAGCCGGGCAGTGCAAAAGGAAGTGTTTTTCATCTTCCACCTTCAAAGTATCAGAAATCTGACAAATTCTATTGTTCGAGGGAGTCTTGGGAGTAGAACACCTTTTAGTCTCACTCCAAAGCTCATTAGAGTTAGTTCTAATCCTATCAATGTTTATTTTCTTCTTATTTCTAGTCAACATAGAGAGGTAATTCTAGTTCTCGAGGGTGGGTTTGATCACCTCCTTATAGTACCTTAGCTTCCTGTTGTAGCGGATACAACCACCCTCCAAAATTTTGGCTTGCAACCAATTTTGGAGCCTCCCTTGAGAGTTTCACCTGATGGCTGCACACACTCGGGTTCACTTCGTGAGCTCGTGTTAGTCTTCATATCCACCTTGCTTGTTCATTTCACCCAAGTGTTTGCATGTTAATGTCAAAGTCATGCTTGCGACCATGTTCTGGTCATGCTCCAAGTCTTCACTTCATGTGTACTCGTTGTGTTCACTATGAAAATATCTGTCGCACTCACGCACGGAGTCACATTCACTGTCACGCAAGCGTCGTCATGGTCGATCAACGATCATTCACAAGTGTTGCACTTGTCGCTCACACCATCGGTCATTCATGTTGAGCATGTGGGTCCAGATGGTCTGAGTCATCTCATTGTCAAGTCATGTTAGTGTGTGTTTGTAACATCACATTTGCATATTTCACTTGTTCACACACTTAGTCATTTTGTTGAAGTTTTGAGGACCGGACTCCCCTCTCACAGTGGACCATCACCTTGCCATTGACTCAATCTAATGCCACCTGGAATAGTGTAGAAGAACCGAGCAAGTCATTTCAAGTTGCGCTTCTTGCAAGAAATTCAAGCAACCTTCATGCTAACCATCCGGAGAGTTTGACTCGACAGCCAGCCCGAGATTGACCTCCCACAAAAATTGTGGAGAGCCTATTGACCTTTCTCGCTCTAGTGACTGGGAAAATTGTGTAGATATTCCTAATAGATACCCAATGCCCGTCCCTATCTCCCTTAGAAAATTGAGCAATTTTCCAGTCAGTACTCACGACAATCGACCAACTGCTAACCCAAAATATTGTGCACTTTTCATGAGTAAGCCCTCCAGTGCCTAGCAATCTGCTCAGCTCAGAAATTTCGTAGAGGTGATCAGAAGGCCAGCCTCCTAGCCTCAACAAAATTTTCCCTGCCAGCAGCTCCCAATAGCAAATTGCCTGTTCCCTCCAGGAATTGTGTAGTTTTTGCTACCAAGCCCCAGCAACTGACTATTAGTTCCCTCCAGGAATTGTGTAATTTTGGTTGCCAGTGACCCAATATCCAATTGCCAGTTCCCTGTAGGAATTACACAGGTTTCACTGCCAGTGACGCAACAACCAACAGCCAGTTCCCTCCAGGAATTGCGTAGTTTTGGCTGCCAAGCTCCCATCTTGGTCCGCCAAAAAATTGTGCAATTTCTGCCTGCTAATGATCCATGCAACCCAACCTACTCCTCCAGAAAATTGTGCAAATTTTTCTATCTAACCCCTGTTGCCCGCTCATTCCGGAAAATATGCATACTTCATCTGGCCTTGCCTTTCTATAGCCCAGACTGTTCCTCCCAAAATTTGCATAGTTTTTCCTTCTAGTCGAGCCAGACCTAGCGGATAGTCACTATCATCTTGGATTGCCCATCTTCATCACCCAATGAATCTTGCGTAGTTTTCATCAACAATGCTCGGAGCTATCATCCTACCTCTCAACCTTATTACCTCTCCTGGTCACCTACATCCGAAATGATCATGTGTCATGGCAGACTACGACATTTTTGGATTTTATTTTTTCTTTTCATGAGTGACTGCAGATACAGGTACATTAACAAAAATGGCTTGATGACGAATGGGATGAATGAAGGGAGCACATGCAGAAGAACATGTTCACCAATGGACGAACAAACGATGCATGCGAAGAGATGTTCTTGGGAAGGGATGATCATGTAAAGACGTGTTCACGGAAGGATGGACAAGAAAACATGCAAGATGTGCTCATGGATGAACTAACGGATGAGCATGCACCTTTGACGAATAGATGAGCTTGTCAAGCCTTCCAACATACAAGCAAGGAGAAATGTGCCAAAGCAACATCAAGCGAACTAACGACCATTGAAGACTCTGCGAACTTTGCCATGCGGAGGTGAAGGTGTGACACACCATGAAAACATCCATCACCCAGTAGCACTACAACTCGACATGCACTCTAGCAGCAGTACGAATGTACCAACACTGTCATGTCGAGTTGTGTCATGAGTCATGTCCTCCACATATCTACTGTGGGCCATGTTGTCAATCAATTTAATCTAACATGGAAGTCCAAGAGACCCACTTGTTGTACAAAGGGTCATGTAGAGTCAAAAAGTCATTGAAGTCAAACAGTCATGAGGGTAGTTGAACAACCACAAGGGGTTAGTCCTAACCTTGGCTATAAGTACCCCCTCATTTGTACATGGAATGTAATTTTCACCTGATCTCCTCCCGCATAGCCAAGAGAGTCTGTAATCTTTTCTTTGAGGAGTAAGCAGTGGCTCCCACGCCCCTCACATGGGGTTAGTGATGTATGGTGTAATGATGTGTCTTGGAAATTTCACTTAATTTAGAAGCCTACTAACATGGCAACACATTTTCACACATGTATTGTAAGTGTTCTAAAACTAATCTTTAAAAATTGTGATACATGTTTCTTTAACCTGTGTTCTACATTTGAACTATTTCACTTGTTGTAATACACAATCTATTAATGGAAATGTGTTGTATATGCTATTAACACTGTCTCGCCCATTTAGACTACTCCCTGGACATTGGACAGACCTTTTACATAAAACTTGTTGTAAGCAACCATTGCACTCATGTAGACTAATCTATTGATTGTTATATGTGTATCTTCCCTTGTGCGTTGTGACTTCCACATCCATGTGGACTACTCCGCTGGAAGCTGTGTACATCCTATTGCGTTGTGTGTTCCTAGCATTGTTGGGACTACTCCCAATTGAGTTGGAACTCACTCTCACCCTCTCCCTCGATAGTGAAAGAACCATTGACACAAGTGACACTTACACTCACCAAGCACGCAAACCTCACTTCTCAAAGACAAAGCAAACCACTCCCCTGTGCTGACAAGCAAGATTTGAGGCAAATCCTTAAGATAATGGCAATTGAGCCACCGTACCGAATGGGACTCCCACACCAAACAGTGTGAGGTCTAGTTGGGACTTCATACTGGGGTGATCCCCTGAATGTTGGTGGATCTAACATTGTCAACATTTATGGTGCTAGAAGGAGGGCAGCCAATTGTATATGGCTGAAAATCCCCTCATACTCATTCATCAACCATTTGGTCAAGGAAGTAACTCACACTCCCTCCTCACCTATACACGACTCTACAGTTGGTTACTCCTCACCTCCTAGGATTGCAAATGAGATTCTGTATCATCAACTTCGCTCCATCTATCTAATCACTCACTAATTTGCAAAAGTAGTCAGACTGATCCCAGGCATACAACATATTCCATATGCATCAAGGAAGCACAAAACCACTCCTATAGGTGTTGTTGTATCATCGGTGGAAGAAGCAGTCCTTGCCACACTTGAAGGCCTAGCAAAAGTTATTGAAGATGAAGAGTAACCTCCAGTATTCCGATAAGGCGAAAAAGACACACTTGTGATCTTGAGATTAGACTCTGGTATAGGAGGTGAAGGGGAAGGCAGCGGAGGAGGTGGAGGTGGAGACAAAACAACGAACTCAGCGCTGGAACCATTAGAATCTGAAAGAGAGGAGGAGGACGAAGAAGAAGAAGAGATGGCTAACCCAAACCTAGAATTGATGACTCAGGGACCATTGGCTCTCCCGGTTGTTTTGCACAAGATACTGAAGTGGGCCAAGAGAATGATTATCAAGTTCAACCCTGATAGCACGGTGGAAGCAAAAGACCATTTGGATAACTTCTACCAGTAGCTGCGAATCCTTGAGGTACAATATGATGACGTAGCTTGTAGATTGTTCCCATGTACCTTGGTCAGTCGCGTAGCTTCACGGTATCACAACCTTCCACCAAACTCCATACAGAATTGGGGTGCATTCAAAAGAATGTTCCTTGAAAGTTTTGCTGATGAGAAGACCCGAGCTATGTTATTGAAAGAATTGGGAAGCCTGAAGATGGAGGGGAAAGAAAAGGTAAAATAATATAACCAGAGGTTTACACGCATATTGAACAAATTTGCAGCGGACACCAAACCTCATGACTCCATCATTGTTGATTACTACACATCCGCATTTCCGACCAACATTACGCAATTCATTAAGAGAGCTGCAAAACCAACACATTTGGAAAACTATGAAGAGACTATTGCTATATAGAAAGGCCTGCGCACGATTGGAGTTATTAAGGATGATGAACTAGTAAAAGAGTTCAAAGATGTAAGTAGGGATTCCCAAGCGGCGGCAAGCAGGAGTAGAGACAAGGAGGCTAATGATATTGAAACCCTCACTTGCCTCGTTAAGAACTTGACGATAGAAGTGTCTGAGCTTAAACTATGGAAAATAGACACATCTACAAGTAGCCATTCACCCAGACAGAGATAGGGTCCTTTGTAATCTCAACAAGAGTGCTTCATACTCAGCAACATTGTTTTTGCACTCGAACTTTAAGGAGATTGAAATCATGTATTATTTTGTTATTTTGGGTGACTTGAAATCTGCAAGTAGCCATTCACCTGAAAGCTTTCTGTTTCTATACATGCATCATTAACAGAGGGAGACTCTGTTTGTGTGTAAGCATCAGTAAGAAAAATTTGTTCTGTTGGAGTAGGCTGGAATACTCCCTCATCTTTTTCTTCGTTTGCAGCTAGTATCTCATCCTGTTGCTGTCCTGATTCACTGTGTGCTGTGGTAACTGGGGTAGGCCGGGGTAGGTTTGTATCTTCTTGCTCCTTTGCTGATTTCTGTGTAAAAATTTCCTCCATAATAATTTGGGTGAGCCGTGGTGAGTCTATATTTTCTCCTGCTTTTGTCTCTGCTAGGGGACTTACTGGTTCTTGTGTTACGGTAAGTTCCCTAATTTGATCTTTCCCTTCCAGATAGCCTGTTGGTTCTTGTGTAACAACAGGTTCTTCTGTGTGCACTTTCTCTTGGGAGCCTGTTGGTTCTTGTGTAACAACAGGTCCTTCCATTCTAGCAGAGGGTTGTGATATTTCTGTCTGTGCAGCAGCAAGTCTTTCCGTGTCATCTGCAACAGTGGCAACATTCTCTCTTGGTTCCGCCACTATCTTGTATCCTGCTTGGGTATATATTTCACCACAAGTGGCGCACATATACTCATTGTCTTCACTTTTCTCTGCTGCCGAGGCTAATTGCGCTAAAACATGCAGGCTGAATTCCTTTTGATATGCTTCTTTAATCCTTATTATCTCCTCTTGATAATCCTGAATCTGTAATCTTAGGAATTCAATTTCCTCTTGCAAGGCAGATATAGTGGGCTGATCTTGCGGGGCAGTAGGCTCCAGTGGAGGCAGGGGTTGCATTTCATCATCCTGGTCAATATTCCCCATAGGTGGTTCTTGTGTATCACCTGGGGGCTTGGCTGGTTCTTGTGTTATAGCCATTCGATCCTTATTATCTTGGGTGTCGGCAGCTGGTTCTTGTGTATCAGCTACCTTAACATATGATGTCACGAAGCTATGAATATTCTGCATTTCCACTTCCGAGGGTGAAAGGGATGGACTTTGGGGGCGAGTGGGGGTATGGATTTTTAAAGTAATGGGTGGTGAACTAGGGGGATTCAGAATTTTGGCTACTAATGATGACCGGGTTCTTCGTTTTGGTAGGAAAGCCGTAAATGTGGGCATTTTCCTTCTCAGGTCAATTTCAGAGGTAGTAGCCGGAGCAGCAGATGTTTTGGCTGAAACCCTGGTTTTTCTTCTTTTTGGTGGGGTTTCCTTTGTCTGACGCTTCTTTCTCTTAAGTAGGGAAATGGGGATATCATCGTTAGAGTCATCGGTAGAAATGTGGAGTATGGGGGTGGAAGGACTAGCCTTTTCGGGGGATGGGGTTGTTTCTGCGGTTACTTCTGCTGCTTGTTCGTTTTCAGCAGTTTGCAGAGATGTTTGATGGGCTTGTTCGGGAATGCGTTCTGCTCACTGAGGGTTTTGCAGGGGGATTTGCTCGGGCATATCCTCTACCTGCTGAGGGGGTTCATCTTCTGGTCGGGGAATTTCAGCTTCCTGCGGGGGATGAATGGGGGGTGGCAGGTTATTTAAGGCCAGGCCTCTATTAATGAGCAATTGGATTAACCGGTGGTGTTTTAGGGACAGAAGTGGGTGCTTCGCATTAACAGCATATCGTGACATATTCTTAAGACAACCCAATAAATAATATGGCATATTTATCAATTGACCATTTCTTAAGTGATTTAATAGCATGAAATCTTGCTGGTAGATTACCTGGTAGCGGCCCTCGCACGTCAGGTATTGTTTGACGAATTCGGCAATTCTTGGCCATGGTGGAGGTAACGACCGCAGTGCTACTCCTCTGCCCTTAGGTTCTATCTGCTCGCCTGGTCGTAAGAAATCCTGCTGCGCATTGAGAATCAAATGCTTCCTGTTGAACCATCTTATACCATTAGTTGGTAGCCCAGTGGCTTGAGCTATTACTTCCTCTGTAACTGGAATTTGAATTCCCTGCATGATAGAGAATCCCTCTCTTAAGTTGCGTACAAATTTAAGGACTTGTTGCTCGTTAAAGTCCGAAAGTCTCCTGAAATATTCTATCCAGCCTGCTAAAGCTCCAGGACTACTGTCGATGCGGGTTCATATGTGATAAGAGGTCCTCCCATGGCTGTTGCTCAGTAAATTTCCATGTTCAGAGCCGAGCTCCCGATTTCAGATCAGAGTAAAGCATCGCAAATGGTAGCATGCAGCGATAGGGTGACTTTTACATATTGCCGGGAGAATTAAGGGTGGCGGCAGTTGGCGTGGTATATCATTATTGGAATTGCTTTGGTACTCCCCCCCTCTACGTGTGAGCGATTTGATTGGAAATATAACTAATTGATGGTCCTATCAGCTTTCACTGCATTATATATTATTTAATGCCCATTGATAAACGTACGTACCTTGTATTTTACCTTTTTTGATTGCTGCGTCAAAAAGTCTTATCTCGTCTTCCGCTGAGTCACAATGATTACCACGGATTTGAAGGTGTGGGAATATCGGTAATTTGTAATGATAATGACGAGAATGATAGTCAGATGTCATAGTCGTCATAAGGAGCGGTATCTTTTATCGTAATTTATTGCTTGGGGCTACAGTGATAACTTTCATTCTCATGAGTGAATTTAACCGGGAAAGAGTATTTTGTGTCCGGGAAATGGTATTGGAACACCAAAATTGGTGTTTGGTGATAGGGAATTACCAGAAAGAAAAAGTTGTGAGGATGGGAAATGTACTAGAGTGATGGGAGTCAGGAAATGATGCTGCACTTACGGGAATGATATTGTGGAAATGGGAATGATGTTTTGGATAGCGGGGGGTGGTGTTGCAGCAACGGAAAATAATGTTGCAATACAAGAAATGGTGTTGCAGCAACAGGGATGGTGTTGCAGCGACGGAATATGGTGTTGTAGCAATAGGGAATTCTACGTTCGTGCATTAATCTCTTCGAAACTTCTTGTCTTTCGGCTTCCTAAAATCTGCAAAATACTGAAATATAATATCGTAATCCTTGACAGGATTTATTAGTTTCTTAAAAACATAATATCTATCCTAAAAAAATTGCATAAGTAATAAAAATTCAAGTGCTTTGAGGGGTAGTAAGTTCCCCTGGAAAGGAATACTGTTTTATTGCCATGTAAGTGGTTTTAAAATCTTCCTTAGAAACCGGCCGCTGGTATAACCGAAGTCGGTAGCCATTTACTAACAGTGGTGTTCTGCTCCCATCAATTGTTAAAAGTCTGACCGTCCTGTTTGGAAAAACAACATCCACTTCATATGGTCCTAACCACCTTGTTCTTAATTTGCCCTGAAAGTTCTCAAAACGAGAATAATAAAGTAGAGCCCAATTACCTTTCTAGAACTACTTCTGCTTGATGGTTTTGTCATGCCATTTGCTTCTTTGGTGTTGTATCATCATTGTTTGATGGACGGCTTCCAGTCTTTTCTCATCCAATTCTTGGAGCTGCTGCAACCTGGTTGTCTGTGCATCAGTTAAATCCAAGTAAACAGCTAAGGCAGTTCTCAGGGTTTTGATTTCAAATTCTACAGGGAAAATGGCATTCTTTCCAAAGACTAACTCATAGGGTGAAAAGCCTGTTGTATTTCTCCAAGTAGTTCTATAGGCCCATAAGGCTTCAGGTAATCTCTGAAACCAGTCCTTTCTGTTCTCCTTTATCGTTTTTGTCAAGATGGCTTCAATGACCTTGTTGGTACTTTTCACCTGCCCATTTGCTTGGGGGTGGTATGGTGTAGTCATTTTGTGCTTGATATGATATTTCTGGAGCGTGTCTTTGAAGCCATGGGAATTAAAAGGAGGTCCTCCATCGGTGACTAATTCTCTGGGTAATCCAAATCTAACAAAGATTTCTTCAAATAAGAATGTTAATACTGCTTTTTCATTAGCTTTAATGAGTGCTTTGGCCTCTACCCATTTAGTCATATAGTTTGTGCATACTAATATGTATACTCTTTGATTAGATGGAGGATTAATAGGACCTACAAAATCTAGTGCCCATTTCTCAAAAGGTTCAAGGGTTACCTGGGGATTGAGTGGCATTTCATCTCTGTGGTTAGGCTGGCCCATTCTTTGATAGTTGTCACATGCCTTCACATACTTTTTGGCATCTTTGAACAGTGATGGCTAGTAATATCCCATTCTGAGTACCTTGTGTGTTGTTCTTTTGTCTGCAAAGTGTCCTCCACAAGGGTCATTGTGACAAGCTTTTAGTACATCATAGATCTCATCCTCCCCAACACATCTCTGGATTTCCTGATCTATCCCTGTGTGAAACAGACATCTTCTTATCCAGCTATACCTAGTGCTTTGCTGAATGATTTTCCTTTTTTCTCTGTGCGATAGGTGTGATGGTAACTTTCCTGCAACTAAGTAGTTAGCAATATCTGCATACCAAGGTGAGTGGGCAGAGACTGCAAATAGATACTCATCGGGAAAAGAATCATCTACTGGAATATTTTCATTAGTTTTTAACCAAGAAAGAAAGTCAGCAACTACATTTTCCTTTCCTGGTCTATCCACAATTGTGATACCGAATTCCTGCAATAACAGTAGCCATCTAGTAACTCGAGCATTTGTAACAGATTTATTCATTAAATATTTGATGGCCGAATGGTCAGTATGCACAAAAGTAGTATAACCAGTGATGTAGTGCCTAAATTTATTGATAGCGTAGATAACTGCTAGAAATTCTTTCTCAGTGACCGTGTAATTAAGTTCCGCGGGAGTCATGTTTTTACTAATGAAATAAATGGCGTAGGGGAGACCATTTTCTTCCTGTCCCAGGACAGCTCCTATGGCAGTCTCTGAAGCATCAGAGGATATGTGAAAGGGAAGTACCCAATCAGGTCCTCTTAAAATGGGAGCTATGGACAACTGATGTTTAAGCTGATCAAATGCTTTTCCACAATCATCAGTCCACTTAAATTCAGTGTTTTTTGTTAATAATACAAACAGAGGGGAAGCTATTTTAGAGAAATCTTTGATAAATCTTCTGTAATACCCTGCATGTCCTAAGAAGCTTCTTACTTCTGTCTGGGTTTTGGGAATAGGGAGGGTCAAAATGACTTGTATTTTTGCAGGATCGACTTGAATTCCTAATAATGAAACATAATGGCCTAATACAATGCCTTCATTCATCATCATGTGGCATTTTTCAGTACTTAAGGCAAGGTGTGCTTCAATACACCGCTTGAGTACTTTTTCTAGATTTTGCAAAGCATCTTCAAAGGCAGTTCCATAAGGAGTGAAGTCGTCCATAAAAATTTCTAGGGAATCATTTACCATGTCAGAAAAGATGCCTATGACCGCTCTCTGAAATGTCGCTGGTGCATTACATAGACCAAATGGGAGAACCTTATAAGCAAAGGTCCCCCAAGGGCTAGTAAAAGTGGTTTTATCCTGGTCCTGGGGTGCAATCCTTATTTGATTATAACCGCTGAATCTGTCCAAAAAGGAAAAGAACTTTTTACCAGCTAAGCTATCTAATACCTGATCAATGAATGGTAACGGGAAATGGTCTTTTTGGGTGGCCTTATTTAGGGCTCTATAGTCTACACATACTCGCCATTTCCCGTTTTTCTTGGGTACTATTACTAGCGGAGAAACCCATTCACTATCAGATATGGGATATATAAATCCTGCATTTAACAGCTTTTGAAGCTCCTCTTTTACTATTTCTCTTAAATTGGGATTCATCCTCCTCTGGGGTTGACAAACTGGATGGGATCCTTCTTTAATGTAAATCCGATGAGTACACAGCTCAGGGGAAATCCCTTTCATGTCTGTGTAATCCCATGCGAATGCCTCCCTGTTTTCTTTAAGTAGCTTCATTAGCTGCTGCTTTTGGTAATCTGTTAGGTTTGGATTTATATTTAATGTCTTTCTTGGTTCGATTTCTATTGTCACACTTTTGGAAGGACTACCGGCTAATATCTGAGATGAATCTTCAGTTTCGAGATCGTTCTGGGACTCTGGTTCTAGGATTGAGGTAAGGTGATTATGTATCTCTGAGCTAACTGAAGAGGGTTCAGAAATGAAGTTGCTGATTAATTCATCTTCAGTTGAGTTCTTGAGAGTTAAGGCTTGTCCGATTGTTAAAATAGGTTGGGCTTCTTCATCCTCATAGTCTACCCATATTGAATTATCGTTATTGATCATGGGTGTGGCATGGGGGTAAAGAGTCAATTGTTTAGTTTCCTGGCCATTGGATATTGTCATTGATCCAGATCTACAGCTGATAAAAGCATCTGCTGTAGCTAACCATGGCCTTCCTAAGATTAGTGGATGACCCCCCAACTTTGTTTTAGTTTGTAGCACCACAAAGTCGGTTGGGTAATTCCAGGATTCTACAGAGATTACCAGGTCTTCGATTACTCCCTCAGGTTTGATTGTTGAGTGATCGGCCAATTCTAAAATAGTTGGAGTTTCCTTGATCAAATGCTTCAACTGCAGTAGTTGTGCTGTTTCCAATGTCATAATATTTATTGCAGCCCCTAAATCAACCAGAACTTTAGAGACAAAGGTCTTACCGACCTGAACTGTTACTGTAGGGTGACCAGGGTCACCATATTTCACAGGAGGGTCTTTTTCTGTCATTAGAGCAGTCAATTCACCCATCACATGAACTGTGAGGGGCTCCTTGGCTTTTCTTCCAGGTTTCCTGACACAAATATCTTTAACAGTTTTGGCGTAGATAGGGACATCTCTTAATGCTTGTAATAATGGAATTTTAATGTATAAGTTCTGCAGTTCTCCTAAAAGATTAAAGGCTGGCGGCTCAAACATTTTACTTAGAGTCAATCTTTCAGGGAAGGGTGGTTCAGTTGTTTGGTCAGTCTTGTTAGTTGATTCAAGGATTTTGGTATCTTTATTGGATGACTTTCCTTTCCTAACTTCTTTTTCAGAATCAGTGATGTCATCTATGATGGGTTCAACTATTCTACCAGAACGTAAATGGATGTCGTTACATTGCATGGGAAGGGCAGGTTGATTATGAATGTTAATTACCTACAAAGCTTTATTATTGTTCAGGTTAGGGTTAGGTTGCACAGGCAGCTGGGGTCTCATTGCCTGGTTATTTTGGGAGGTATTGGGTGGTAAGGAAAGAGACTGTTGTTGCTGAGGAAATGGTATTTGCTGGGCTACCCAATTTGGGTTCCATTGATTGAAATATGGTTGTTGTGGGGCCCAGGGATTCCACATAGCAGGATCAGAAAAAGGGAGATTAGGTTGTTGCATAAGTGGAAAATTCATTGCATTAAAGGGTGGGTACTGCATTTGGTTCATGGGTGGGTAATTTGCTTGAAAAGGAGAATTATTGTTCCAATGACTAAATGTTGTATTAGAGTTCATACCTTGTCTTTGTGGCCATTGCCTTCTCTGTGTCATCAGATACACTGCTTCAGCCTCTTCTTTAGTTGTCTGCAATGCTGCTTTGATTCCGGGCAGAGAAGGACACTGTTGAGTTTCATAGTCCAATTCACAGATCGTACAGATAGGTGTCTTATCCAGTGGGCATTCCCTAAGTGGGTGTTTGCCTCTGCATTTAGAACAGAAAATAGCTAAAGCAGCTTCGGCTTCTACCTGTTTCTTCTTAACCTGTAGAGCATCGATTTGTGAAGCAAAAGAACTTAACATTTCAGTTTTAAATTCTTCTAATAAATTACCTATTTCCGCTCTTGTTGCTCCTCCACTGGCTGACTTCTGAACTCTCGAATACACATTATCTCTGCTTTTTGATCTGTTCCCTGCTCCTCTTGAGCACCTCATGCAGAGATTAACAATTTCTTCAAATGGTTCCTTGGAGATGTCCCCTTTTCCCAGCATGTTCAACATGTCCAAGCAGTCATCTCTGACCCCCTTCAACAATATGGTCTTCAGAATGTCTTTACTCATAGTAAGGTGATCAGACCTCTACAGATTATACTGCAGCCTTTCCACGAAATCTTCTAAGCTCTCATCCTCCTTCTGTACCATTTTAAACAGCTCTTCCTTCCTTTCTCTTGTTCGGCAGTAATCTTGGTATTTGGCCAAGAATGCTTCTTTCATCTGGTCCCAGGTAGAAATTGCCTGAGACCCTAAGCTCATGAACCATCTCAATGCATTCCCTTTTAGGGTTGCTGGAAACAATTTTAGTTTCTGATTAGAATTTATATAATCATAACTTCTACATAATATATCGAATTCAAAGAGGAATTCATCTGGGTCTTCAAAGGATAACCCATGGAAATTGGGTAGCGATGAAAGGGGAATGTTCTTCATAGGAGTTGTTCCTCTTGGCAGGTCCCCAATAGGGAATTCCAGGGTAGAGAGTGAGTTCTCCCCCCTTCCTTCTGCTCTGTTATCCTCCATTGGTCTTTCTCCTGAGTCACCTACTTTATCTTCTGTATCCTCAGGTTCTTCAGGTTCTTCAGGTTCCTCTACTGGTTCCTCAGTGTGCTCAGATGCTTCCAGCTTCCTTTCAGGCCCCACTACTTCCTCCGTCTGTCGATCCGTTTGTGAGGAGTACTGTATTTGAGGTCTCTGAGAACTCGTTCTCTGCGATGTTTCAGCCTTTGAGATGATTTCGTCAATGAAGGTCTTTCTTCCTCCCTTGCCGCCTGTGAAGTTAGGTTTCTTGCGTCCTCTCATGCACCTGTTATTTTCACAAAGAAATCATTAATGCCTTTAGAAATCTTTAGTTGCCTTCCCCGACAACGGTGCCAAAATGTTGGCTAGTTGAATTGTTTATTGATTAAACGATCAAGTGCCACATTAATTGTCAACCTGGGAAAGTCTTTTTATTCCAAAGGCCACTGCGTACTGTTTGTACTTAAATTCTAAAAGCATTGAAATTTGTAGTATACTTAATTCCTGTAATACGTTATCACAATGCTGAAAAGAATTAATTGAAATTACAGATCTAAGAAACAAAGAAATGTATGCTCTGTTGGCAGAGTATCAGGACCCTATCCTCCAGATGAGGACGTTCAGCACCTGCCCTTGGAATTAGATTGCTAACACAAACTGCACTCAGATTCACCGGTGAAACACACTTGCACAATGTCGAATAGCTAGATAAAACAGAGTGCTAGCAAAATAGAAATTCAAGAGGTAATGCTACAAAGTCCAAAACAGAGTATCTGCAAAAAGAAACTACCACACACTTACACACTTGACAGCAAAGTAAATGGGTGAATCTTGTGAGGAAGGTGGGCCCAGTCCTTCTCACAAGATTCCCCAGAATGCGAAGAATAGTTTAAATACTCAGAATGTTCTTCTATTCATCCGTCAAAAATTCAGATACAGTGAAGTTCAGAATTGCTGATAGTTTTACAAAATGCTTTTCCAGCCTCCTTTGACTAATGTAGATGTCTCCTCTTTATAGAGAAGACATCTATTACAATAGATTGTTACAGTTCAGTTGTTTGACCCGTTTAATCAAAAATAAGAAATACAGAGATGTTGTTGCAACAATATAATGATATATTCTTTGTTTAGACTGTTACACAGCTAATAACTGTCTTCGTCCGTCTTCCTTGGGATATGCACATTCCTCTCGCTGATTCCCCGTGCTATTCTGGTTCTGAGTTCAGGTAGCTGTGTTCTTCTTGTTTTGGACAATTGCTTGATTTAACCATGTCTCAGATAATTGCCGTTGTGATTCTCAGTTGGTGCAAAAATACCCACTTTAGATAATATCTGTTGCTGACTATATCAATTGCGCAGTTGCTGCTTCTGGTGTTGCAGCAACTGCGTAGTTGCTGTTTTTGGTGTTACAGCAACTGTAGGTTATAACTCCTGCGGCTTAAGACAATTACTTAGCAATTCAGTTAGCTTTCCAAAGATAAATACATAGTTACTTACGAATATGCAGTGAACAATTAAACATATAGATATGCGGGAGGTTACTCCATACCTTGGGGTAATCAAGTCATTGTACGATCAAAACTTATAACTTATGACTGAAAAAGGATAATATTATGATGGAAATATAAGGTCAAAATTGGTCAATTCTGGATCCTAACAAATGGTTGCCTGTGTTGCGTTCTACAAGTCACAGTCACGGTCGCCTCCTCTGTGTCGCAATTTTTTTTAGGTAAGTTGTTCCTCCATGATTTTCTTTCCCTCTTGGTTTTCCTTTGGCCCTAACGAGGTCTGCTCCTTTGTCTCAGGGTATCACTATTGGCTGTGGCTCAGTGGGGTTTCAATCTTCCCACACGACTACTCTCCAGGTAAAGCAATTTTGTTTACTGTGCATTCAGTTTCCCATTCTTAGTTCACTTCTTGTCTTTACTCTATTGGTATATGGCTAATAATGCTCCTTTGGCTGGCTTGTGCAAGTGGGGGTTCGTTCACCGGCGTGGTTCATGAAACTGCTACGGGCCTTGCTCCGGTAGGCTCGTTCTCTGCTATTGTTGTCAATTTGTTTTGTTAGGTGGTCTTTGTCAGTTTACTGGGCAAAGTCCCAGTTCTCTTCCATTCAATTTCCCCATTTTGGTTGTGAGATGCTTAAAAACTCAGATCACATGACTAGAATCACCAATCACATTCATAATTGCACCATAAAAGAGATTGCATTCATTAAAAAATATATAGTTCTCTTTTGCAATCATCAGCAAAAGTTACAAATAAATTTTCATCCTTGACATCTCATCCCTCCTCTCATCAAAGATACTGTAATTTATAGAGTTTTGAGGCAATCTAAAAACGTATAATTTTCTTTCTTAAGTTTTGGTCATGAGATCAGTCTTAAAAATAAAATCCAATCTTATTTGATGGATCATTAGATCAAAGATCTTCCCATATATGATAATAATGATCTTCCTGCCATGAAGTTTCTAAAGAACAACTCATTCCAATCTTTTTGGTGACTATGCATTGAATGACGAACTGGAAAACTATTTATCCAAGTAACCTACAAAATAGGGCTCCAAAGAACCTATAAAATATCCCAAACGACAACGAATTTGAGGCAATCGCTCACCTAGAGCCTAATTGGGCTTGTTGAAAAGAAAACCCATGTTTTATAGTTTATTTTAATTCATTTTCATTTGCTCATAAAACACGTTTGAAGTTGACTGGTAAAAAAAAACTACATATTTCCTTTGATTTCATGCTAGAGGTTCACACGTACGAGCTGCGTGGACTTTGAGCAACATAAATCCATATGGGAGCTTTTAGAAACCAAGTCCAAGTTTTGATTTTCATTCTAAAGTGGTGCTACTACCTCAACCATGGAGATAGCTATGGAAATTGATTCAGTTGCAAAAACTTGAACTTGTTAAGTTTTCATTAGTAAACCATGCAAAATTCTTCTTAATTCATTAAAAATAATGGAAATAATAATAATAAACCATGTAAACATGTATTCGGGAATTTGGTGCCTTTATGAAGAAATGTGGTTAAAAATGATGACAATGGGTGAATGAAATGATGCGAAAATGGATGGTTTCATCAACAAAATTATGACAAATTCGAGGCCCAACAATAAGTTTTGCAAGTTATAATTTAAAGTAGTATTATTTTTACGGTAGAAATATTAATTATAATTTAGTTTTTGATTAGTAAGAAGTTTGATTACAATGTGGAAATATAGATTGATTTATTATTGTTAATCTAAGAAAAATCATGTCACTTAAAAGCACTAGCTAACAATTTTTAAGGGCAGAGACTTTCACTTTTTCCAAATGTTTTCAAGTGTTGGGTCATTAACTTATTTCTTTGCGTCAAAAAAATATGAGTTCTTAGTCATTGAAATGCTATATTATTTTTTACTCCAAGCCAAAAACTCAATTACAACCTAGTCAATATTTCCAAGAATATCAATATGCTTTGTGGTCATCATTTAAGTTATCTCAATGGTGATCTTTTATTCTCAAATAATATTTATCTTTAATTCTATAGCCATAATAAATGTTACCCCAAAACTCAATTACAACCTAGTCAACAATTCCCATAAAATCAATACGCTCTTTGGTCATCATTTAAGTTATCTCCAATGTGATAACTTAATAATAATAATTAGCTTTAATTCTAAATACACAATAAATATTATCCCATTTATAATTTAAATTTTATCAAAAAAAAATAATTCAAAAGACTTATACTTCAGCAAAGAAATGCATACATAAATTTACTTAATACAATGTTACACAAGTAAGACTTATTATGTTTTCATCAAGAAAAATAAAAAATACTGTATAATATAGTAGGATAGGCCAGCAATTATAGTAATAAATAAAATAAATAATAGATGTTAGAGTTAAGGGAAAAAAAATATTACTTAAGAATAAACTAAATTAACTATAATATTAATAGTAAATTAATAATTAATAATTAAATATAAATAAGAATGATATTGATTTTTTTTTAAATTGATATTTATTTAATTAAAATTTTATAATTTTAATATATTAATATAATATTTTTATTAATAAGCGTTTTAAAATGAAAAATAAATCTATTTTTAAAACTTAAAATGGAGAAAAGTGATAGATTATTATAGTTTATAAACGTTTTATGTTATAAAAGTGTCTTTATTTATATATATGATATTATCATTATAAATAACAATAATAAAAAAGCAATTAATCTTCTAGGTTAATTATATGTTTATGTATTATTAATTCATAATATTATTTACAATATTTCTTAGGTATTATTTACTCATTAATACTATTTTAGATTATTATATTATTTAAATAATAGTGTATAAATTATTGAAAGTGAGCGTAATTTTTTTGTTTTTTTTGTAGGGCAACGGCTAATGAAATATGGTTAAAGGGTCAAATCAACGATATTTTGGCAAGGTTATAAAGTTATGTCTCATGATGATTGAGCTCAATTGTTACATTGTTGCATTGAGAAAGAAGTGAAGATCTCTCACATTGTTGCATTTGGTATATACACACGCATTTTATCGTGAATTGAGACACCAGTTTCATGGTGACTGCCAATTAATATTTTATAGTGATAGAACATTTATCAAGAAATAGAGTAATTGTGTGGCCATTTTTCTTGCATTTTATCATTCTAGTGCCCACGGTGGCGGAAATGGAAGGCGAAGGTGGGAAATGGGAGATTTTGATGGAGAACTCAGCCATGCACATGGCCCTCCTACCCAGCAATAATATCATCATCTTTGATCCTACTAATTTCGGCCTATCCAACATCTCTTTACCCTTTGGGAAATGCCAAATCGATCAATTTCTAAAGAAGGATTGCTAGGCTCATTCTATCGATTATGTGGAGTATGATTTCCACGGGAACCAGGGCTGCTCCCTTAAACTTTAGACTAAAACATGGTGTTCTTCTGACACGATGGCCCCTGACAGCTGCTTGATCTACACTGGTGGTTTCAAGGAGGGAGATCAGACGGTTAGGGTATTAAGTCCCTCTTATTTTTGTGATTGGATTGAAATCCTAGCAGGGCTGCCAAACAGGCTATGGTATGACACCAATCACATTCTGCCCGATGGGAAAATCATGGTCGTCGGTAGGCAGCTACAGTTCAACTATGATTTCATCCCAAAGAAGCAAGGCAAGTCCATGTATGAGTTCCTTTTCCTTCAATAATCGATGGATTTGAATGAGAATAATATTTATCTGTTAGTCCATGGCTTGCACCTAACAAAAACCTCTTCATTTTCGCCAACATAAAATCGATTTTGTTCAAGGGAATTTTGAAGAGTTGAGCTTGTAGCCACTTGGAACTAATGGTATTTTTGAATCATTTAGCCAAATTTACTCTACTATCTTTTTGTTCTACTTCTCATTAAAGCTTTATTCTTTAAAAAACCATGGCATGAGAAATCTGACTTTCATTTTTGTGGTGGGACATTTTGGTTATAATTATGTTTGGTCAAAATAAACGGTTGGAGTGTACCAAGTCATGTAAAATTGTATTGATATATGTTCGGTGGAAAAGGTTGGATGCTTAACAAACAGTCTGGCCAACTATTTTCACATGTTTGATTCTATGTTGGAATTGGCCATTCCAATAGTACACAAATTTATTTGCAGTACTAATTGATTACTAGATATAATGAAGACATGGCAGTGAAGATGGAATGAGACGATGGTGGTGGGAGCTCCTCAAATATTAAATTATGATGGACAACAAAGTGAAAGTTTGTGTGAGTTTATGGAATAGAATCATGATGATCATGTAGTATGTGTCACATACATGTATTAGTAGTCTATGGTGTTTTGTAGTAATATTTTTAAAGCATGTACCTGGTAACTCCATGAGTTGGAGTTGTGTTGTAAGCCTTGTAAGGCAGGTGTACTCCCATGAAGTTCATGGTAATCTTAAAACCACTTTAAAAATGTAGGTTTGTGGTAATCCAAAAACCACTATGTAGGTGCAGGGTTGTGGTAATCCAGAAACCACTTGTGAGAGTGTATGTAAGTGCAGGTTTGTGGTAAACCATAAATCATTTTGCAGTGTAGGTTTGTGGTAAGCTGGAAATCACTTTGCAGTGTAGGATTTTAGTAAGGCAAAAACCATGTGTGAGAATAAAGTGTACAGTGATTCTTGTACGCATGGTTTAGGGTTAGCTGACAAAAATTTGGGCATGATTTAAGGTAAATCGATAAAACCCAGAGCATGGTTATGGGTAATCCGATAGAACCCATGATGACAATGATGGAGTGGGATTTGCAGGTATAGGTACAAGTATGTAGATAATGGTTGACTGAACCATGTAGATGAAGGACATCCTAGTTGACTAGTGATTGAAGCGGTTGGTACTCATGCATTCCGATGGAGGTTTTTCCTTTACATGGATGTTGACATATTCTTCTTTATGTTTGTAAACACCAGGACCACAACTAGACTTTTCATATTGAGATCGAGACTAGTCATTGAGGATGAAACTTGGAAAATACAATTCCTACTTGTCCCAATTGTGATTCATTCTATGTAAAAGACTATGTTCCTATTATATAGGAGTTGTTTAGATCTAGTTGTTTTCTAGATTGATGTGTGGTTAAATAGTTTTACTTAGCATTAAAAAATACTAAAATAAAAGCACAATTCCACAAATATAATGATACAAATTTATCATGATGTTACACAATTGGAATATATTATAAATAGTAATTAAATTTCTACAATAATATTACCTCATATTTATTTAAACAATTTTTATATTAATTTTTTATTAATTTTAATAAAAAATTCAAAAAATTACTACAAACTTCACATTTCACTACATTAAAAAAAAAAAAAGTTAATACATTTACTTAGTAGATGAATATATTAATAGTACATAGATTTCCTTGTTCAAAGAATTTCATACCATTAAATATAAAGTTTTCACTTTCCATTTATATAAGAAAATAACCTTGATAAAACTCAACTATAAAAAATAAATCTTCCCTTTCAAATTTATTTATAATTATAATCAACATGACCTATAAACTATTGCTAATAATAATTCTAAAATATCACATAAACATTTTCTCTCAACAATAAATTTTGCAATGTATAAAAAATGACATGGAATATCCCACTTCCTATCCTCTTTTATAATGAAAAGAGAGCCAACAAAAATAATTCACAAATGATAAAAATTTAAAGAAAAATGAAAAAATTGGAAAACAAATGTTGATAATGAAAATAGTAACAAATCAATGTTTAGCATCACATCATAATTAGTAAACTTTCTGAAAGGATCATTGTGATCATCTATTATTTAATAATATTAAACTTCAATTCTATGGATATAACAAATATTATCTCATTTGTAATTCAAATTTTATACAAGAAATTCAAATTCACAAAATACTAATTAAACACTTTAAGGAAAAAATAAAATATATTAAATATAATTTTATTTAATATCAATTTTGACATAAACGTGATGAAAATTAATTCATAGCAATACTTTATGAAATATTAAGAAAAAAAATAATATAAATATAGTGGATAATGTCATTGTAATTCACGGTTATACAACGAGACAAAAATAAATATATGTTTAACAAAACAAATTCAAATACTGTATATGAGCTATTACAAACAGTAAACATAATTATAGTACATAAATAAAATAGCACAATAACATGTTAAATAGAGATATTTGTTTATATCAGATTGATAGAACATAAATAATGTTTAAAATAAAAAAGGTTATGTAGCACAGAAACAGACAAAATAAAAAATTTTACACATTTTTCAAAATAAATATCTTTTAAGTGTTAATAAAACTTTTTATGATATAAAATGTTTTTTTTATTTTTATATACGAGATATTAAAAATTAAAAAGAATATCTACTTTTCAATAAATTTAAATAGGGATATCTAATTTTAAAATCAATTACAGAGATTGTTATATTTTTACCTTAATTATTAAAATAATGTTTCATTTATTATTATTCATAATATTATCAATAAACTAGCTAATAGTCTCTGATAAATGTCCTTCAATATATTGTTTATTCACTCATTAATATCATTTTCAATTATTACATCATTTAAATCTTTTAATATATCTTTTATAAATTATTGGAGGTGAATGCAAATTTGTTTTGGAGGGTGACGCAAAATAAAACTTGGTAAAATTAATGGTATTTTCTCATAACAATAATTTCGATATATTATGAGGACTGAGCTCAATATTTCGAAAAAAGAGAAAGAAGTGAAGAGATCACATTGTTACATTACATACATACAGAAATTGCATTATGAATTGAGACACTAGTTGCAACGCTGCCATCATTAATATTTCACTATGATAGAATGTTTGGGTTTTCTGAAACCCAAATCAAGAAAATGTGTATTGGTTTTCCTGATGGTGTGCGCATTTTTCTTTTTTTTTTTCATTTTAATGTTCGAGGTGGAAAAAATAGAAGGTGAATAATGGGAGGCTCTTATGGAGAAATCAAGTGTTCGATTCATGCACATGGCCCTCTTAACCAAAAATAACATCATCATCTTCAATCCTACTAATTTCAACCCATCTAGCATCTCTTTACATTTAGGGAAATGTTGAATTGATAAAGTTCTAAAGAAGTATTATTGGGCTCGTTCTATTGGGTATGTGGAGTATGATTTCCACAAGAACTAGGTCCACTTCCTTAAACTTCAAATGGAAACATGGTGTTCTTTCAGCGCGATGGCACCTAACAGTTGCTTGATTGTGACTGATGGTTTCAACAAGGAATATTAGATGGTTAGGGTATTCAATACCACCTATTTGTATGATTAGACTGCAATCCAAACAAGGCTTCCAAACAAGAAATTGTATGACACGGATCACATTTTTCCTGATGGGAAAATCATGGTCATGGACAACCAGTGACATTTTAAGCTCTAATTTTTTATTTAAACTCTAAATTTTAATTTAAAAATTTTAATCTATTAAACCATAATTCATGCTAACACAAATGTACCAAAATTGTTATTGGTTATTACTTTAATTCTTAATCTTTTAATTTTTAACTACTAAATTTTTATCCATAAATAATTGATTTACTCAACCCTAAACCTATATTGGTAACATACAAATCCCTAACTCCCAAAAATTGAAGGACAAAATGTTATATCATTTTCAACTATTAAATTATTTAAATATTTTTAAATGTAGTTTATAAACTATTGGAAGTAAAAGAAAAATTCGTTGAAGGGAGTTGATGAATGAAAATTAGTTAGATTACAATCTTTTCAAAAGGATATAAATTTGATGTATGATGAGAACTGACATCAATTGTTTGAAACAAAGAGAAAGAAGCAAGCTCAAATTGGTACATTACGTGTATACACAAATTGCATTCTGATTTGGACATATCAAGATTGTTTGAATTGAGACATCAGTTTTTCCATGACCATAATCAAGAAGATTTCACAATGATAGAATGTTTGGGTTTTCTGAAATTCAAATCAAGAAGGTGCCTACTCGTACTAGTTTTTGTGATGGTGTGGGCATTGTTTTGCTTTTTTTCTTTTATTTCAGGTAGCAGAAAAAGAAGGTGAAGGTGGGACATAGGAGGTTCTAGTAAACAACTAAGGTATGTCAGCCATGCCCATGGCCATCCTACCCAAAAATAAGATCATTATTTCTGTCCATACTGATTTCAGCCCATCCAACATTTATTTACCCTTTGGGAAATGTTGGATTGATAAAGTTCTAAAGAAGGACTATTGGGTTCATTCCATCCAGTATGTGGAGTATGCTTTCAACAGGAACTAGGTCCACCTCCTTTAACTTAAGATCAAAAAATGGTGTTCTTTCAAGGGTGACAAAACCTCACAGTGCTTGATCCAAATCGATGGTTTAAATGACTAAAAACGGATGGTTAGGGTATTCATTCCCTCTCATTTCTACAATTGGATCGAAATCCTAACGGGGCTAGCAAAGAGGTGATAGTATGCCTCAAAAATGATTATGCCTGACGAAACAATCATCATCATTGGCGGGAGGTAGCAATTCAACTACAAGTGTGTACTAAAGAACCAAGGTGAATCAGTCTACTAGTTTTTGTTTCTTCAACAACTTATGGAATTAGACAAGAATACTCTTTATTTGTTTTTACATCTTGCGCCTTTCGTCCCATGGTGTATATTTGATAATTGACCAATGATTATTTTCACTTTGAAGGTCATGAGAATTTATTCTTATTTTTATCAATGTTTAGTTTTTTCTAAACATGGCTTAAGACAAAGATGGATACCCTTTATATTTTAGATTAGGGTTGATCACGTCCTTATAATCTCTTACTTTCCTTTCTCCCTCTAACTCTTTATCACCCCACATTATTCCTTAAATTTTGATGTAATAATACATTAAGTATTATCCTTATTATGTGAAATGGTGTCCTAATTTATCCCTCCAATGTTGTAGTCAGGATTGGACATCCTTATGTCATCCTCACAAAATGAGTTGAAAGTAGGGGCTTTACTAGAGTTAGAAGCAATTTTATGAAACGTCTTGGCTTCCATGTGATTTAACTTCATCTTATACATAAGATACCTAGTTTTAATCATGCTTTCAATGGGGGAAATGTTTTTTTATTCAATAGGATAAGATAGGAAGTATTACCTTTAATCTTGAGATTCTAGGTTATAAACTCCTTGTAGATTTGTTTTATCTTCCTTCATGATTCTCAGCAGATATTACAACCCAAAAAGTGACATCCATATAAAATATCAGTGAAGATATTCTTGGATTTATATTTTTGGTTTAAGTAAAATAAAAAAATGATAATAAATGAAAACTCCTTTCAAATAAGTCATGCATGTATATATATTGGAGTTTTGGCCATATAAAAAAATTGTTACGTATATAGGGAAAGGATGAATTATGAGTAAATATAAGTTTTCCAAGTTCTAATTAAGGTAGTATTATTTTTAGGTTGGAAAATTAATTATAATTTAGTTTTTTATTAGTAAGAATTTTGATTACTATGTGGAAATATCGATTGATTTATTATTGTTAATCTAAGAAAAAGCATGTCACTTAAAAGCACTAGCTAACAATTTTTAAGGGAATGGACTTTCACTTTCTCCAAATATTTTCAAGCATTGGGTAATTAACTTATTTCTTTACATCAAAGAAAGATGAGTTCTTAGCTATTGAAATGCTATATTAGTTTTGACTCCAAGCCCAAAACTCAATTACAACCAAGTGAATATTTCCAAGAATGGTAATATGCTTCGTGGTCATCATTTAAGTTATAACTTTAATTCTATGGATACAATAACTACTAGCGCAAAACTCAATTACAACCTAGTAAAAAATTCCTAGAAAGTCAATATATTTGGTGGTCATCATTTAAGTTATC
>APFE031159929.1:109462-123130 GCA_000404065.3 Pinus taeda
AAAGGGGAAGGATATCATTTGGCAAAGCATCATCTGAATTGTTATTGGATATTTGATAAAGTGCTAGATCTGGAATACTTTGATTGGGTTATGGTGCAGATCTGGATCTGAGCTAAATAGGGATCTCACTGGTTGATGGAGAACAAGATCTAAGGAGAGATTGTGATCAAATGGTTTGAAATGAACTATGGGGGTTGTAGCTCCCTTCCAGGAGAAACTGGAGAACGAGAGAGGGTTGTAGCTCTCTGCAGGTAGAAGCCTGTGTACTGGTATAAGACTGCACCAATACAAAAATATTGTAAAAGGATTTTCTTATTAAGAAGAAGATTGAGATGACTTGCAGCTGGTGGTTTTCTCCCACATTGGGTTTCCACCTTATATCATGGTGTTCATGTGTGTGGCTTATGTGTGATGATCTGTTCTATTTTACTGCACCTGTTTACTGTTAATATGGTTGATAATGTTCTAATGCACTCATTAAGGATCAAATAACTGAATCATAAGAAGTTGTGGAAGTAGCATATATGAATCTGAATATGGAAATGAAAAAGTTTTATTGATGTGATAATACTGATTCACCCCCCCTCTCAGTATTATTTCCAACAATTGGTATCAGAGCATGTTCTTTTGTAGAAGCTTGATCGCTTGAAGGAGATCCTTGGAACAATGGGAAAGAAGCTTAAGAAGAAAGCACATAAGCAGAAGAAGACATCTCGGAAGAACTATGACAGTGGGAGAATCGATTGGGGATTAGGTGTAAGAAGCTCTTCAGATTCAGAATCAGATTCAGAATCATTTCAGAATGAAGATGAACTATCAGGTATGAAATTTATATCCTCTGATGTTCCAGCTATCTATCCATTTGGAAAAGATGAAAGTGATAGCAAAACAACTGAATTCGCTCTTATAGGTGAAAAAGAAAGATATCAAATAGAGGCAAAATTTAAAAGGCTTTCAGACAAAATCAGAGATCAATAAGATCTATTGAACAAAAGGGAATGTGACTTCAAAGAAGAAGCTACCAAACTAAAATCCCAACTAGAAGAAGGAAACAAGGTAAGGAAGTTATTCAAGGACAAATATCAAAAGTTGCAGGATGTAGTAACATCATTAAGAGATGAAGTCAATGAAAGAAGCACAACCATCAAGAAACTCAGAGATAGATCCAGTTACTATGAAAGTCTTGAAGCCACGATTTGCTCGCTAAAAGAAGATTTTGAAGAATCAAAGATGGAGAATAAAGATCTACTCCAAGCTATTGAAAAGCAAGAAAACGAAGTCATCAATTTAAAATCTCAGCTGGAATGTGCCTTCAAAATTCGTCAAATGCAGCAAGATCTGAATGAAGAACAAGAAAAGGAGATACTCAAACTAAGGAAACAAATGGAAGAAGGAAGAAAGTCTGAAGAAATCTGGAAGAAGCAATGTCTGGAAAAGGAGGAACAACTTTAGGTTGAGGTAAATATCTTGAAAGGTAAATTAGAAGATAAGGATAAGCTTTTACGATTTCAAGATAGTATTAAGGTATTGGATGATATTCTTAATAGTCAAAGGTCTCCTGCTATCAAAACTAGTCTTGGTTTTCATGAATCTATTGAAGGTGAATCTAGTTCACAAAGTAAGACAAGGGACTCGACTGCAAAATCTGAAATTCTCAATAAGGAGATGAAAGCCAGATGTAGAAGAAGAAGGTTTCAAGACCATCATGCAGAAAGATCATCTCATTCAAGGTACTTTAATGGATACTGCTTTTCTTGCAATATGTTTGGTCACAGAGTCGTTGATTGCTATAGAAGAAATATTAGACATGTAAGATGCTACACATGTAACAAGCTTGGACATATAGCTAAGGAATGCGGGAACAAAGTATGGGCACCATACCAAAAGGAGAAAACATCATCATCACACTTGAAGATGTGGAAGAAGAAAGAAGTACAGTCAGAAAGAGGCGACACAGCACAACATACAGACATAACAGAATCAGAGGGAGCTGGAAGTGTAAAACTTCAGTGTCCTAAATCTCATATGCAAGTTTCTTAAAGAGAAGTCATGTATATACGCGAGTTGGTTATGTCATAGTCGCGTATATGATTGGTTGAGGAAAGGCAGTAGGGATAGGTTTAGGAAAAGGATCACTTATGATTCGATTTATTATTTGCACTGTTTGATAATGGTTACAATTTGCTGATGATGTGTGGAAATGACTTGATGGTTAGAAGTGTTTTGTTTCTAATGATGATGTCTTGATACTTCTTACTGATATGCATGATCAGATCTGACAGTAAACAAGATGGCACAGGTTTAGAGGGAGCATGTGCTTTTAATGCATTGTTGGCATTATAGTTAATAGTCCTTGGTGACGATGCTTATATGGATAAATGATTCATCTTGCTATGATATGGTTATGAGTTGTTCAGATGATTCTTGGAGTTACATAGTTGATATTTAGATCAGATTTGTGGTTGATTCTATAATGGTGCTTACATGGTGATCTTCATAAGGATAAGGAGAAGTACATAGCTTAAATTCACATCTTCTTTACTTGATGATGAGTCACTCATATGTTGTTGTCGTCATATGCATAAAGATCATATATTACAGTTATGATGCAGGATTCCTATTGTTCTTGGCACATATATGGATGAGGATTGTTGGCTGGATACATGGATGATTATTCAAAGTGGCATTGTTGGAGACATGATGTTCATGCAGATCTGGGCGGATATGATAGAATGTGAATGATTCTGTATATACATAATTTTTTTCAAAAGGATGAGTTGATACGGACATACCACTGGTCTAGTTGTTGTTGATAGATGCTATGGAGCAGATCATACAGTGTCGTTGTTGATGTTTATCATGATCTTATTTAGGTGTTTGGTCTCTGTTATAAATGTCGTGTATATCATTCGATGTAAAGGTCATATCAAGACTCATGATGTAATAATGTGTCTCTATCTATTGTAGTCATTTGATGAGATCTCTTTAGGTCATGTAACGGCCTATGTTGGTTTCCCCACTATGCCTGGGATGAATGATGTTATTCTCTTATGTTATCATATGCAAATTTTTGGTATATCACCATTGTGATGGGAGATAGATGTATTTATGAGTCTTTGGTGATAGGAAGGTCATTTATGATGTATAGAGTCATGTTCTTCTTGTAGAACATCTTTTTGCAGACCTTGCTTACAGTCAGGGGGAGCTCATTCAGAGATTTCAGCAAGTACTCAGGGGGAGTATGGACAGCGGAGTGTATATCTAGGAAAGCACATATCTTGGTCTGCCCTTTGCCCTTGATGTTATAGGGGGAGAGTGATTTGGTGTTGTTGCCATCAAGTCCAAAGGGGGAGATTGTTGGCATTATGATGCATGTGTTGTACTTGATGGCAACCCACTCATAAAAGAACATCTCATATATATATAATCAGATGAATCTACAAGAAGAGATATCAGATGTGATAGAATACATGACAGTGCAAAGGAATCAAATGGCAGTCCTTAGTATGACAAGTTAGCTTTGCCACCAAGTTCAAAGGGGGAGATTGTTGGCATTATGAGACAAGTGTTGTCCTTGATGGCAACTCATACAGGTGACAGATCATAGTGCAACAAGCCAGTAGCAAAGATTGATGATCAGCCTCTCAGAATGGAAGAAAATAAGGAGTTTGCAGGTACACTGTTCAAAAGGTGCGGACCCGCAGGTACGTCGTTCTGAAAGTGTGGTCATGTCTGCAGGTTATCCGAACAGAAGGTTCGGACCCTAGTACACGCACTTCCATGCAGAGAAAAGCGCACGCACGTGGGAAATCCTATGGTGATCCATGTATCTAGTCCGACATGTTTGATCCTATGGTTTTGGTCCATGGTATTGCATCCAAAAGTGTTGAACCCAAGAATTTATCCTTGGTATTGTTTCTCAATGGTTTTGGTCCATGGTTTGAGAAAGGCCTAGACTATAAAAATGGGAAGGAGATCATTTAGAAGAAAGTGTTACGGGTTGAATATCTTAAGGTGATCTAGATCTGAAATACTTGTGATCGGTTGGTGAGTGATAGCTAGATCTGAATCAAGGAGAAACCTGAGTATTATAGGAAAATCAACAGATGGGTCGAGATCTCCATGGTGCATGATCAGATCGGTAGATCTGATAGTGTGGGGTATGCTTGAAGACTGAAAAACTATCTATACCTGCAAGACCGCATGTGCGACGCAGTGTAGGTGTGGATACCCACAGAGTAGAAGAGTGTGCAGGTTCGGATCTAGCCACAGGACCGCAGGAGCGATACGGTGCAGGTGCGGATACCCGCAGACTAGAAGAGTGCTTAGGTGCGGATGTAGCCACAGGACCGCAGGTGTGACACGGTGCAGGTGCATATACCCGCAGAGAAGAAGAGTGCGCAGGTGCGGATACCCGCAGATAAGAAGACTGTGCAGGTGCGAATACCCACATATTAGAAAGTAGCACAAGCGCGGATGTTAGCAAATGTCTAGTGGTGAAGTTGTGGACCTTGCTTGAAATTTTTTTTAACTGCCTTTGACTATTCTGCAAGGTTCTGGGTGCATAATTGATGTTTGGTTACTAGTATTGAGTTCTGATAACAACATGATTATGTTTATCTTCAGTGTTGATGGTTGAATGGATCAAGTTCTTAATGACTTATCTTTATGTGATCTGATGTACTAGATCTGGTTGATAACTCACATATTATCCTTGTATATGTATTGGTGTTTGGGTGATTCAGAAGATTGATTGATTATGTGCTTCAATGATGTTAATGGGTCCAGTTTGAAAATTGGATGAAACATGGCCTTTCAGATTATGTGTTGTGCTTCAGGTGCACCCAGTATGAAAATTAATGAAACGTGGTACCCGAAGGAGAGAAGATTGTAGGCCAGCGCCTACGTACTAGTATCTTTGCTAGTACAAGAGATAAAGGGGTGGTAGCTCCCATCCAGTAGCAATTGAAATCTTTGGAGCATTGTAGCAGGTAGCAGCCTGCGTACTAGTAAATGGATCGGCTAGTACAAGAATTATGGGGGTTGTAGCTCTATGCAGGTAGAAGCCTGCATATTGGTATAAGACTGCACCAGTGTAGAAATATTGTAAAAGGAATTTCTTATTAAGAGAAGATTGAGATGACTTGCAGCAGGTGGTCTTTCTCCCACATTAGGTTTCCACCTTATATCATGGTGTTCATGTGTGTGGCTTATGTGTGATGATCTGTTCTATTTTACTACACCTGTTTACTGTTAATATGGTTGATAATGTTCTAATGCACTCATTGAAGATCAATTAACTTAATCATAAGAAGTTGTGGAAGTAGCATATATGAATCAGAGTTTGGAAATGAAAAAGTTTTATTAATGTGATAATACTGATTCACCCCCCCCTCTCAGTATTATTTCCAACATTCGGGAGGACCAAAGGCAATAAGTGGTTTGGGTGGGGCTCCTCCCGAGCCCATACACTAGCTGCCACATGTCCAGGCTGAGGAGAGAAAAAACCACCCTTATCAGGCGATTAATCCCCGTACAGAAGCGCCACGTGAAATGAAACACAACCGTTGGATCTGGATCTCCCAGATCAATGGTGGAGATGTGATGTCGACATAAAGTTGGATCTGATAGGAGTATGAGGTAGAATTATGGATGTTTGAATTTTGATAAATAGTGTTTGGTGGAATTTCTTGTGTTTGAAGGCATTTCTCTGTGTAAATAGAGAACAACAATTTTGAAGGATTTCAAAGGCCTGATGACCCATTCTGTTACAGTACAGGTGGCCACCATCCTTGCAAGTGTTTAGCAATGATTGCTAATGCTCGGAGGGGGATCTGAGAGGATAGAGGTCAGTGTGCTAGAGAGTGTGAGAAGGTGAAATGAATAAACAGTGTCGATTGGCTTTAAAGCCACAGATTGACAACAAATAGAGCAAGCAATGCTGAGAGATAATAGTAGAGACAGAGTCAGTGAGGAGAGTCTGTATACTCAAAAGAGACTTGGGGGATCCAAGTAAAGCCTTATTGTTTTGTATCTACTGTGTGAGGCTCAATTTGAGCTCACTGTTGTAAAAAAATTGTTTTTGAAGACATAATAGAGAGGTCATCACTAAAGGCTGGACGAGGAGATGTAGCCCAGGAGTGTTGGGTGAAATCCTTATTAAATTTGTTGTTTTTATGTGTGTTGTCTATTATGCTTCTGTACTGCTTCATTGTCTGTGTATTTCACAATCTTATCGATCCATTGCACAAAATAACATAGGCATATCCATGCACATGAGTCTATAATACCATAATAATTGTCTACGATCTCATTATCAGATCAAGTGGTATTAGAGCTTTAGGTTTTCTAAGGTTAGACAAGCTTGTGCTAGATTGTTGAATGCTAATTAGGTGAAAGCTCAAATTAGGAGAAGGAGAACTGGTTGAGACTAACCCAGAAATAGGAAGAGTCTATCCTAAGAGGAAAATGGGAGAAGAAATTCCCTTAGAATGAGACTCTTAGTTCATGGACAATTTCATGACCATGAGAGCCATGGTAGAGAGATGTATCAAGAATTTAAGAAAGGTCAAGGTGAAGATACTTCAACCTCCAAACAAGACAAAGGAATAGCAGAACCTCTTCTAGATGGCCATTCTGAAGACAAAGGGAAAGGCAAAGAGCCTCCTCTATCAACACCTCCTTCTAGCCCTTTGATTAAACTAGATGTAAAATTTGATTTTCCAATATATGATGGAGAATTATATGCATATAAGCTAGATAACTAGATTAGACAGATTGATGTTTATTGCATGGTGCAGAACATCGATTTAGAAAGGAGAAAGATTCACCTGGCCAACCTTCACCTTGGAGGAACTGCCCTAGTGTGGTGGGAAGGCAGGACCCAAGTTGATTTGAAGAAGCTCGTAAAATTCTTTCTACTTGGAGTGAATTTGTTTCCTCCATTAAAAAAAAATTCTATCCACTATCTTATATGTAGCAAGCCATGATGAGTTGGAAAACTCTTTGCCAATTAAAGGGGAAAAATGTACACAGCTATACCTAGGAATTTAGAAAATGAGCTCTAATTCTAGGCATTTCTTTAGACTCACCTGAAACTTTGCTAAAGTATATAGGTGGTCTGCATAGCTATTTGAGGCACACCATTCTCATGTTTAACCCTACTAGCATAGATGAGGTATCAGTTTAGGCTAGACATCTGGAGGCTAGAGGCAAGAATGTCAACCTAGAGATTGGGGGATCATCAAAACCCACTGCAAGAAAGAATAAGGAAAAGAGGAAGCAGAAATGGAAAGAGAGGAAGGCAAACACTGTACAGAAAGACAAATCTTCATGCACGCACTGCAAAAAGGATGGACATGATGATGAACATTGATGGTCTTTGCATCTGGAGCTGAAACCCAAGAAGTTCAATGGCAAGAAGAAGAAGACTACTACTACTATTCAGAAAGATTTGGGGTCAGACTCAGGTGATGAAACAATAGTCATAGCTACACGAATAAAAGGTAAAAATTTTGAAGCATCTACTGGTAATTGTAAACAAACTAATGATAATGAAGAAAATGAGAGGAAAACACATGAGCTTTTTCATATTAGAGTTATTTCCAAGCATCAAAAGATTGATACTTTATTTGATAGTGGTTCACAGGTAAACTTGATTTCTGAAGCAATTGTAAAGAAGTTGGGACTACTAACCACACCTCACAAGAAGCCATATCATTAGGTTGGGTATGTGATAAAGCAAAGCTACAAGTGACTAGACAACGTAAACTTAGGTTTGCTTTTGGATCAACATTTGTAGATGAGGTTGAGTTAGATATAGTTCCCTTGGATATGTGGTATTGTTTTAGGAAGTCCTTACTTGTACGATAGAAAAGCCATTTCCTATAAAGCCGAAAATATGTATCAACTCACAAAAGATGGAATAGAATATATTGTAAGAACTCATCAGCTCAAAAATAAGTACACTCTCAGAAAGTAAGGGTAGATGAAGAGAATTGTAAATTCATGCAAGCAATTTTTACTAATGGTTACAAAGGAAAAGAAACCTGATAAAACCAATGTATTTGAAGGCTGTGATGATAAACAGAAAGATGATTTAGATTTTTTTTTTTAGAATATGATATCCTATTTCAAGAACCTAAAAGTTTGCCACCCAAAAGGGAAATTGTACATGATATTCATTTGTGGCAAGATGCTCCATTGCCTAACATCGAAATGTACAGGTTATCTGCTTTAGAGAATGCAGAGATCAACAAGCGGGTACAGGAGCTGCTCAAGAAAGCGTTCATAAGACCAAGCACATCACCATGCAGATCTCCAATCATGTTGGTGAGAAAGAAAGATGGTTCGTGGAGGATGTGCATTGATTACAAAGCGCTGAAAAAAATAATGATCAAGAATCGTTATCCCCTTCTTCGCATTAATGATCTATTGGATCATATTAAAGAAGCTATTTAGTTTTCCAAGTTGGAATTATGTAGTGGCTACCATCAGGTCAGAGTAACAGAACAAGATGCATGGAAGTCTTCTTTCAAAATGAAGCAAGGGTTGTATGAATGGCTAGTTATGCCTTTTGGCTTAACTAATGCTCCTGCCACTTTCATGAGAGTTATGAATGATGTACTCTGACCATTTATTGATGATTTTATAATTGTATATTTAGATGACATTCTTGTTTTTAGTAAAACATTGGAAGAACATTTGAAGCATGTAAAGCAGAATTTAGACATTTTGAAAAAAGAAAACCTCTATGTTAAGTTATCAAAATGTGAATTTGGCAAAACGTCTTTGAATTATTTGGGTCATATAATAGAGGGTGGTGAATTGAATATAGATCCCTCTAAGGTTGAGGTCATTGTGAACTGGCCTAAACCCAAATCTGCTACAGAAGTTAGGAGCTTCCTAAGGGTAGCACAATATTGGAGAAAGTTTATTGCTAACTTTTCCTTGATTGCAGTTCCCTTACATTCTTTGACAGGATTGAACAAGGTGTTTCAGTGGGGAGGAAAACAACAGAAAGCCTTCGACACCTTGAAAGAAAATATTAGTACATCACCAGTACTAGCATTGCAAGATCTTCAAATACCATTTGAGATTGAAACATGTGCTAGTGACTATGCCATGGGAGCAGTGTTAATGCAACATGGTAAAACCATATTTTATCATTCAGAGACATTTAATTATGCGGTATTTAATCATCCCACATATGATAAAGAATTGTATGCATTAGTGCAAAGTGTGAAAAAGTGGAAACGTTACCTATTGAGCAAAGAAACGGTTATACATATTGATCATCAACCACTTCAATATTTACACTCACAAACTATGTTGTAGCAATCAAGACACTATTGGTGGATGGGTTTTCTACAACCGTTTCATCTAGTCATTAAATATAAGAAAGGCATACACAATAGAGTTGCAGATATGTTGTCCAGACCAATCATAAATGCATCTACTATACTTACGCATAATTTAGTATTGCATGAAATCTACATTAAACAATATGCTTAAGATGTAGATTTTAAAGATGTATATGCAACTTTAAGTCATGGAAAACAAGTAGAAGAATTGAATTATCATGTTAAGTAACAACTCTTGTATCATTTGGAAAAGTTATACATTTCTCAAACTAAAAGAGTTAATATAATCTGAGAAGCACACACTTCTCTAATATGAGGTCATTTTGGTGTAAGTAAAATAGTTGCACAACTGAAAAGATTATGCTATTGGCCAAGAATGCATGAAACAATTTCTAGATATATTAAAAGGTGTACCATGTGTGCTAAAACCAAGCCCATCAATAGAAAACTAGGCTTGTACACTCCACTTCCAGTTCCTTCTCATCCTTGGGAAAGTGTTTCCATGGACTTTGTTGGGGGATTGCCAAAATCTAGAAAAGGTCATGACTATTTATATGTTATTGAGGATAGGTTTAGTAAAATGTGCAGTTTAATACCTTGTAACAAATAGATTACAACTGAACAAATAGCGAAGTTGTTCTTTCAGCATGTTTGGGTGCATTTTGGGTTATCCACTTCCATATTATCTGATCGAGATTCCCGATTTATTGGGAAGTTTTTGTCAAGTCTGTGGGAATTGATGGACACCAGACTGGAGAAGAGCACAACCTTTCATCCACAAATAGATGGCCAAACAGAGGTGGTCAACAGGACAATAATCCAGTTTCTCAGGGGTTATTGCAGTAAGCATCCCAAGCTTTAGGATGAACATTTATGTTATGTGCAACATGCTTACAACTGTGCTAAACATTGTTCTACACAAAGATCTCCTTTTGAGACTTGTCCTGGTTTTATACCAAGGTCTCCCTTGGATTTTGTCTTTAGTAAAGACATAACAGTTGATGGACACAGTGATGTGGACAAAGCACCTAAGTTCATTGAACAGATCCAAGAAATTCACCAGGCAGAGCATGAATAGCTAGAAAAGAACCAAGCCAGGCACAAGGCAAGGCATGATAAGCATCGAATTAAGCATAGCTTCCAAGTTGGTGATCAAGTATCACTGTATATCAGCAAAGATATAATGCAAGGTGAAGGAAAGAAGCTGAAGCCAATAAGGTATGGGCCTTTCAAGATACTTGAGAAAATTGGTGAGAATTCTTTTCGCCTTGATTTGCCAGCTTACATGCACATCTATTCAGTAGTTAATGCAGAGAACTTGAGACTATTTGAAGCTTCATTGATTGAAGATCCTGAAGAGCAAAGTCAGTTGCCTTCTATTGATCATTTGTTGCCTGAATATCTCAATGAGTTGCAGGAAGATACAGTTCTTGATAGGAAGGTGAGAACTACCTGCAAAGGGGATGTTGAGTACCTCAGAATTGAACTCAAAGGTTCAAAACCAAGCAGTGCAAGATGGATAGAGATTGGACAAGTGAGGAAGTTGTATCCTCACTTGATTGATGCTTAAAAACCAACTTTTGGTGGACCAAAATCCTTTTTCAGTGGGAAGGCGTGATCTAAATAGATCTTAGAAAAACCTCTAAGTCTTCAAAATCAAAACAATCGCAAAAGGATGAACTTTTCAAAAAGTCGGAAAACACTATCAACAGCCAAAAACATGAAGAAATAGTGGACAAACAGAGTATCGGTGGTGGCAAAGGTAGACTATCGGTGGAGACCTCAAAGAATATGCGACAACGATCAGCAGGGTCAACAAGGACCGTCAATCAAGCACACAGGTCGACGACCCAAGTTGCATCGTAGTATCACTATCAGCAAATACAAAGGAGCATTTACAATGGCTGGGGTATGTGCGATGTGTGATTGTGATCAATCGCATCGAAACATTTCAATGGAGCGGGGACTAATAATAACCATGACTGCAAAATCCAGACCCGATAAAACTATGGATGATATTTGATAATATTTCAATTCCAGAAACAACGTCTTTCAGTGTAAACTGCATTTTTGTTAAACAAACAAAATACAAGGGATAAAGTACTAATGTGATGTTACGGACCCGAAAGGGTTTATTAATGCTGTTGAATACTAGTTCAAGTCTGATATTCAGTGGGATTTCATATTTTAATGTATTTATATATATAAAAGGGAAATCATGAACCAGGTAGGATTTCAGGAGGACCAGAGGCACTAAGTGGTTTGGGCGGGCTCCGCCTGAGCCCATACGCTGGCTACCATGTGTCCAGGCTGAGGAGAGAGAAAATTACCCTTATCAGGCGATTAGCCCCCATACGAAAAGGCCGCCCGAAATGAACCATAGCCATTGGATCTAGATCTCCCAGATCAATGGTGGAGATACAATGTCAACATAAAGGTGGATCCAATAGAAGTATAAGGCAAAATTATGGATGTTTGAAGTCTGATAAATAGTATTTTGCAAACTTTTCCTGTCTTTCAAGGTATTTCTTTGTGTAAACAGAGAACAATGATTTCAAAGGGTTTCAAAGGCTTGATGACCCATTCCATTACAGTACATGTGGCTACCATCCCTGAAAGAGTTTAGAAATGATTGCTAACGCTCTGAGGGTGATCTGAGTGGATAGAGGTCGGGAAGCTAGAGAGCCCGAGAAGGTGAAACGAATAGACAACACCAATTGGCTTTAAAGCCACAAATTGATAGTAAACAGAGAAAGTAGTGCTGAGACAGAGCAATAGAGACAAAGAGTCAGTGAGGAGAGTCTGTGTACTCAAAAGAGACTTGGGGGATCCAAGTAAAGCCTTATTATTTTGTATATGTTGTGTGAGGCTCAATTTGAGCTCACTGTTGTAAAAACTATGTTTTTGATCCAGATTTAAACAGGAATGCAATAAAATACAGAGATAACCATATACACAAAGATGCAGTGGAAATAATACTTCATTTCATTAATGGAAAATACTGAAATATGCTTACAACCGGAAATAGAAAATAAACCAGCTAGGGCGATGGTAGCTTATCTCTGAGAAGAGATGTGTGGCTACATGCCTCTGAACTGTGTTACAATGAGGCTCGAAGGCCTATTTATTGTTGAGAAACAATGGAAAAACCCTTCACATTCCAAAACCTAACCCTGGAAGATGAAAAGCCAATTGTGGGCCCCGTTTTTGGGTAAGTTGGTACGTCAACTTCCCGGGGTTGCGAATTGGTCGTCTTCTTTATCTCCGTTGATCGCGCATGATAGCCCGTTGGAAAGATCTCTCCGAGGACTACGACGGAAAAGACGATTTTTAGTCACAACAAATCGCTGGCGGTAGATTTCCCAAAAAACGTCGTTTAGGGCCTCAAAATGGCTCCGGAAGTTTAGGACCCGAAAAACTGCTAAAAATAGTAAATTGTGCTATAATTAAGGAAACTGAAAAAAACTGCACGAAGCACTTAGAGGGGATCCAAGTCGAATTAGCGGGTGGCCACCAATATCCACTTGGATCATTCCTCCCCCCTTAGGAAGCAATGGTCCCCATTGCGTTGAGTTCCTCCATGAGATGAGGGAACTTCTGCTGCACTTGGTCCCTGGTGAGCCACTTGCCTTGGTGAAGGAGTTGTCCTGCTTTGACAACTCGATATAGCTGGATATTCTGCTGGCGAGTGTGCTTGATCTGTGTGTCCATGATCCGATCAGTTGCAGCTTGTTCCATGCAAGCTGGATTTAACTCTGTGGGTGTGAGTTGTTCTGCAATGTCGGACGTGTCTAGTAATGGCGGAAAGTATGGCCGAAGGGGGTCGACATTGAACACCGGGTGCAGGCCAAGGAATGGGGAAATACTGAGCTCAAATGCATTGTCTCCCACAGCCTTGGTAATGGTATAAGGGCCATATCGAAGTGGTCTGAGTTTCCGATAGGCTCCGGTAAAGCGTTCCTTTTGCAAATGCAACCAGACTTTGTCACCCACCTGAAACTTGTGTGGCACCCGATGTTGATCATGTCGTTGCTTGTACTTAGCATTAGATTTTTCCAGAATGTCATGGACCTGCTGGCGAATATGTTGGATGTGCTCAATGAAGCTGTTTGCCTTATCTGTTTCAGACTGGACATGAGCAGAATCTACATGAGTAGCTGCAAATGGCATGGCCACATCGATGGGACATAGTGGCTGGAATCCCAAGCCCACCTGAAAAGGGCTGTGGCCAGTCGAGCTGGGGAGAGCCCGGTTGTAGCTGTGCTGAAAATAGGGGAGGCTCTCGTCCCATGTACGTGGATGCTTT
>APFE031159931.1:0-25515 GCA_000404065.3 Pinus taeda
GAAGTGTTTCCTATCTAGTGACTTCAATACATTATATAAAAAAGATATTATATTTAATAAATTGTTATTAATATGATAAACTTTAATAAAAATAAATTGATACAAATTAAATGGTAATAATTTTTTAAAAGAATATTAACACCATGGCTAAAAATTGTTGAAATTTTAAGGCTTTTTAGAGACAAGATATTTTATCTTTAATACCATGCCTAAAAATCATTGGAATTTTAAGATTTTTCAGAGACATGATATTTTATCTTTATTTTCATCCCTATCATTGCAATTTTAAGGTTTTCTTAAAGTCGCGCTATTTTATCCTTAACGACGTTATTAAAAGATATTAACAATTTACCCCGAAAAGAAAAATGACATTATTCCAGCATCAACACCTTTCGTTTTGAAAATTTGTCTTCTACTTCCATTTTTAAAAAAGATTGAAAATTTACCTCAAAAAATAAACATTATTCCAGCATCAACACCTTCCATTTTTAGGCTATTTTTTCATGTTTTTTGGGGCATTTTTTTGGTTAGATTTCGTGTTTGGGGTAATAGTTCTCGTTTGATTGGTAGCTTTCATTAGAGCTCTGTACTACTATATCACGATGTCCCTCCCACCTATGCAGATGGTAAAAAGTGGTATGGAGATAATGTTAAAGTCAAGAATGTCAGTGTCTTTGGCCTTAGTCAATCCGAACTTGTAAAGGTTATGCACCATAAGTCTGCCAAGGAAGTGTGGGTGAATCTCAATAAGAGTCATGAAGGAGATGATAAAGTCAAGCAGTCCAAACTTCAAACCTTCATAATGAGGTTTGAAAGCTTAAAAAAGAGTGAAGAAGAAAGCATAGTATAATACTTCATCAATGTTGATGAAGTAACCAATATGATTAGAGGACTCGGTGAAGAAGTGAAGGAAGATATGATTGTTCAAAGGGTCTTTAGATCCCTATGATGAGATTTAATGCCAAATTCTTTTCCATTGAATAAATGGTTGATTTAAAGAATTTCAAGATGGATTAGCTACTTGGTACTCTCACAGCCTATGAGATGAGAGTAGGAAGAGAGAATACTAAACCCAAGGTGGCAGCATTCAAAGTGTCTAAGAAGGCCAAGGAGCACAAACATCATCAACATTCATCTAGCTGTGAATCTAATTAGTGTTAGAAAATGTAACTAGGTTTGTTCTTCATTAATGTATTTGAGTCATCATGAAATGTACTTGTCAAAAGAATAAAGAATGTTTATTGTTATTATTGTAACAATGACTTATTAAAGCATAGATTTCATACATGGGTCATCATTAGTTTAGTCAAATTCCCCATTATAGACTCCTAGGATTAATATTGAGTTTATAGAGTCATTTTGCATTCAAAGAGACCCTTATTGGGGATTTTGAATAATGTAAAAACGTTTAGTATTGTGTCAAAAATAATTTATGTATCATCCACATCTGGTTAGCCTAGAAGAAATCATGTTTGCCTAAGGACACCTATTAAACCTCCCATCAAGCCTATCAATAGAAGCAAGTTAGATTCATTTGGAGCATCCAATCTCAAGCTTATTCAATATCTTAAGAGAATATGGAGAAGTGTGAAGTAGGTCAAAGTGGGTCTAAGGAAGTTGAAGGAAGTGTGAGTTAGGTGGAGTCTAAGGAGAAGAAGAAAATCAAACATTTGGTGCCTATCTCTCTCTCTATTTCATGCCTTATTTTGGGAGATCAAAGTCCTATAAGTTTCGTTGTTGCCTGATGCCGGAAGTTTCTACATAGTCGATGTTTCTGGTAAAGAATTCAAAGTTCTGGAAGGCCGACTTAGCGTAGAGGGAAGGTTTGTTCTTTGTCTAGGTTGAAGAGTCTGAAGGAATACTATTGAAGGAAGAGAATTTTGATTGGGTTTTCCCCTTGAGGGGGGTTTCTCCTTGGCATAGTGCCTACATCTTGTGTCTCTTGTTTTGTAATATTGATACACACTTAATATGGTAATTCCTTGATGAAATATAAGATAATAAAGAAGTAATCGAATAAAACATAACTCACGAGTAATTATCAAGAAAGAGGAATAAAACCCTAATCTAATTGGATTAATTTCTCAATAATTAGGAGTTGGCTCAATTTTCCAGGAAGCTAAAGCATGGCTCAGGAAAATATAAAGGGAAGGTTCCCTTTAAATTATTTGATTGTGGAATATTTGGATATTTTTTGTCCAAGTTCCCTTACAAAGAAAGGATAGAAAAGGAAGATGATAAAAATTTTATAAACAAATCTCAAAAACATCAGAAGAAGAAGTTATATAAGAAAAAAGGGCTCTACTCCATAAAGGATAGCTCAGCACTAGAGTCAGACACTGAAAACTATTTAGAATATGATTCAAATAAGTATTTACTGATGGCATTTGGTTTAGACTCCAAGAAATGAAATATTATTGACTTAGAAGAGGAAGAAGAAGAAGTAGGAGTAGTAGACTTTGAAGGGAAACTCATCAGTTCCATTGATGAATTAAAGAAGGTTGGGAGAAAGAACATACATCTAAAATAATCATTGTAACATGATGGAGAAGGTATGTACAACTCAGACAATGAGGAGTTTGTTTATAAAAAATAACAACTTGAGGAAACCAATAAAAGAAAATATAGTTTATCCCTTTTACTAGAAGAAAAACAAGGAATATGGGAGTAACTAGAATAAGAGAACAAGCATTTAAAAAAGGAGTTGTTCATGGTAAAGAAGGAAACAATCTAAAAAACATGCAAAGATGAAATTTTGTCCTTGAAATCCAAATTAGAAGAAGCTAAATGAAAGGAATAAGTTATTCATGATTTGATCCATAAATGGGAAGATAATTATCAGAGTCTTGAGGAAGAGGTCGTCTCTCTGAGAATGGATCTTGCAAAAGTGGAGATCGAGAAAGGTATAAATGAAAAATTTATAGAAAGAAAAAGAAAGCTATATCAAATTTCAAATAGTCAAATGTCTTTAGGAAACAAAATAGGCATGGGATACTCTAAACCATAGGAATATTATATGGGAAAGATGAACTTTAGGTCCACAGTATTTAAGGAACCTCGGAGATATGCAAGGATGTATCAATAAAGAATCAATGAAGAAAAATTGCTAACAAGACGGAGAGGAGCCCATCACTGGAATAATAAATATATCCATCCCAAGGAGACACACCAATGGAAAATGAATCAATCAACCAGACGATAGAGGTACCTTCATGCGTAAACTCATGAAATTTTCAGCTTCACGTACTCTCATTTATTTTATGGTTATTATTATAAATGTCACATCTTTTAACATAAGTTTTTTTTATTGTAGAGGGATAAAATTTGAAAGAGATACAAATTCCAGATATAATAAGTATCAGAATTTTAGATCTCAAAACTCTCCTCTCAAAGATTGAAATTCCTTCTCTCCCCTAATGAGTGATGTTGAATGTTTCAAATGTAATAATTTTGGGCACAAGGAAAGCGAGTGCAAAAGCAAGGTTGAGTGCCCATATAAATCCCAAAACACTTGCAACCATATTTTCAAAATGATAAGGAGAATTGGAAACGAAAATATGGAAAGAGCATGGAATGTGGACTTGCTCTATCAGCTCATAATCAAGAGAAATTATGGTATGTTGATAGTGGTTGTTCCAAAAATGTGACTAGGGATGAGAGAAATTTTTTGTTGCTAAAATAAAAGGACAAAGGGAAAAATGTCACTTTAGGAAGAAATGCCACAACAAGAATTAAGGGTAAGGGCATAGTTAGTCTTAATCAAAATACTAAAGCCCAAAATGTGTTGTATGTAGAAGGTCTCAAGCATAAGTTTCTTAGTGTAAGCCAGGTGTGTGATAATGGCTATAATATGACCTTTTGATTTGAGGACTATGAGATTTGAAATGAAGAAAATGGAAAACTCATGGGAAAAGAGGTCCTAACACACAATAATGTATATGTGTTTGATTACTCCAAAGTAATATTCTTTTTTATCAAGATGAATGAAGCCTAGTTATGGAACATAAGACTTTGTCATATGAATTTGACAGTCTGATAAGAGCCAGCAAGCTAGGAGTTTTGACAAGATTTCCAAGATTTTCAAAGAATGATAGTTCAATATGAAATTCATGTCAATTTGGTAAGAATACTAAGACTCATTTCAAGAAAAAAGAGTTCTCTTCATCTAGACCACTAGAGCTAATTCAAATATATATATGTAGCCCAACTAGATAAAACATCCCAAGAGGAGAAATGTATTTTATATTGCTAATTTATGATATGACCATGGCCACATAGAACATGCTCTTAAAGGAAAAATCAAAAGAATTTAAACATTAAAAAAAATTCTCAAGTAGGAAATGAGAAATATCTGAAGATTAAATGCTTAAGATCAGATAGAGGAGGAGAATACAATTCAAGAGAGTTTTAAGAATTTTGTGAAGAGCATGGCATAAGGAGGAAATATTCTATGGCTATAACTCCACAACAAAATGGAGTAGTTGAGAGAAAGAATAGAGCAATCTAGGAGATGGCATAACCTATGATGGATGAGGCAAATATACCTCACATCTTACAAGGAGAAGAAACAAATAAATAATGTACATATCAAACAGAACACAACTCATGCCTAATAGTGATAAAACTCCCTATGAGTTGTGGAAGGGAAGACCTGCATCAATTAAACACTACAAGGTGTTTTGGAGCAAATTGCTTATAAAAAGGAATGATAAAAGTCCCTGAAAGTTTGATTCAAACATTGATGAGGGTATATTACTTGGGTACTATGCTTGAAGTAAAGGATACAAGTGTTACAACAAATGTACAAAGAGGGTTGAGGATTGAATTGATTTAGTAGTAGATGAAATAACATCACAACATGAGTCCTCTAAAGGAAACATGAACTCAGATGGACAATAGAGTTTAGACATCATGCCCTCAAATAATGATGAAATAAAATTATATAATTAATATGTATAAATGAACACAACTCCAAGGCCCAAAACACCTTCCATGTATGTACAAAACGAACATCTTAAGAGTCAAATACTTGGAGATAAAAGACTTGGTGTTCATACCAAGAGGAAATTTGTTGACAATTCAGGTTGTGAAAATATTGCTATGATGTCTTAAGTTGAGCCTAAAAATCTTAGTCAAGCAAGTGAGGACAATTCTTGAGTGAGAGCTATGAATGAAGAACTTGACAAAATTGAGAAGAATTAAACTTGGGAGCTTGTTCCAATACCCAAAGAGAAAATTGTCATAGGTACAAAATGGGTCTTCAAAAATAAGTTAGATGAGCAGGGTCAAGTAATTTTAAACAAGGGTCGATTGGTCTGCAAAGGGTATGCCCAGATAGGGGAAATAATTTCAAGGAAACCTTTGCACCAGTAGCCAGACTAGAAGCTATCATAATTTTTCTTTCCTTTTCTAGTCATAAAAACATCAAGATATATCATATGGATGTGAAGTCGACATTTCTCAATGGAGATATGGAAGAAGTTTATATTGAGCAACAAAGAAGGATTCACGCTCACCGAAAATAAAGGGTTTGTGTGCAAACTCAAAAAGGCCTTATATGGAATCAAACAGGGTCTTAGAGCTTAGTATGCAAGACTGGATTGATACCTTCAATGATAAGGCTTTAAGAAAGGAACTGTAGACAACAATTTGTATATAAAATATGAAAATGATCATCTACTAATTGTAATAGTGTATGTGGATGACATAATATTTGGAAGAGGCAGAGTTTGAGATGTCCATGATAGGAGAATTTCCCTTCTTCTTAGGATTGAAAATTTCTCAATCAAAAAATGGGGTATTTATCCCCCAATCTAAATACCTATGAGAAACTCTGAAGAAGTTTGGGTTGGAAGATTTCAAGCTAGTTAGCACACCCATCATTATATGATGCAAATTATGCAAAAAGATGAGAAATGATGCTAAATCAAAATAACTATAGATCAATGATAGGAATATTGTTGTATCTCATAGCTTCGTGACTAGACATCATGCAAGAAGTGGGTCTTATGGCCACATGTCAAGCCCACCCTCATGAAAGTCATTTCATCGTTGTTAAAAGGATTTTCAAATATCTTCAACGTACAATAGATTATGGATTGTGGTATGCTAAAAGTAGAGAGTTTAAGTTGAAGGAATATATTAATTTCATTGAACAGGAATTATTGATGACAAGAAGAGCACCTCTGGTTGCAACATTATTTTTGGGAAACTTCTTAGTGTCTTGGGTTAGCAAGAAACAAGACTCCATTTCTTTATCGACTATTGAAACAGGGTATATTGAAATTTCCACTTGTTGCTCACAAATTCTATGGATGAAGAATATCTTGAAGGACATTAAGGTATAGTTGACTAATCCCATTCCAATAATGTGTGATAATACTAGTGCCATCAGTATCTCCAAGAATCTTCTCATGCACTCAAAGACCAAGCACATACCTATCAATTTCAATTTCTTAAGAGAACAGGTTGCAACTAATGTTGTTTGACTTAATATGTGGCCACTAAATACCGACTTGTAGACATATTTACTAAGACACTAATAACAGAACCCTTTGAGTATCTCAGGAAGAAGAAAGGGGTTGTGACTCCTCCTCCCAAATGACTCAATTTTAATGTGTGTTAGTGGCTACTCAACATGTTGGATCAATTGAAGAGTAAGATGTAGTGGTTCGAGGGGTTTTCAAGATCATCCTTTGCCATTGACACCAAAGGGGGAGAAGATTATTGGTGCTCATGAGAAGAACAATAATGAAGAATTGCTTGCCTCACTTTAGGGGGAGCTTACGTTGTTTCCATCAATGCCAAAGGGGGATATTGTTGGACAATTGGCATTGTCTAATTGGTTGGTGGCACTTGGTATGTTGGCATTGATGTCAACTGGACTAGAATTGAGGTTAGAAACAATAGATGTTAGCATTGATTTGATCATGATTGTTTTGAGGGAGTCCCATTATTACTGCAATATCATATAGAGAATCATCATAGTAGTAGGCTTAGTGGAGAATCCATTAAAATATGATTATGATGGTTGGAAGTCCCATAGTTTGGAGGATATTATACCTCAAGGGAATAACTTATTTTCTCCTAAATGTGGCATATTTAGATAGTGTTATGGAAGATATTTCAAATGGTATGTTCAATTCTAGAAAAGGCCTTCTAGATGAGGAGTTATAGGTAGTTGAAGTTTGCAAATAGAAAACTTCATTCCTGAGGACTTAGGAATATTTTGAACCAAGGTTGGGCCTAGTTAGAAGTCAGGCCTAGTCAGAGGTTAGGGCCATGTAGCAGAGTTTGCAAGAGAACATCTCGACCCGTTGACCCCTAACCTATTTGGTACAATCTCTATGTTGGAAGTTGGGCCTAGTAGGAGATTGGGGCCATGTAGAAAAGTCAGCAGGAGAACATCCCAAGCCTCCAAGCCCTGACCTATGTGGGACCATATCTAAGTTGGAAGCTAGACCTAGTTAGGGGTTGGGGCCGCGTAGCATAATTGGTAAGAGAAAACTCCTCACCCCTGACCTATGTGGGACTTGGTACAGGAAACATGGCAGATGATGTCAGCGTGACGTCGCAAGCATATTTGACATTCTTGGGTAGCCTAGTGGGCCAAATCTAGGTGACACATGTCACCAATAGAAGGTGACATGTGGCCTATATTATTTCAGCACGAGGTAATATGATGATGTGGAAAAACCTCGAAGTTTTTTCCAATGGGATGTTTTGTGAATCTTTTCACATGTATTTGATATTCGACATTGAAATCGATAATTTTGGCCCAGAGCAGTGGAAAAGGCTTTAAGTCGAGCCTATAAGAAAATAGGGGTTCAAATAAATGCAGGTACATAAGAAAACAGAGTGGGTTTGACTCCTAAATTCACGTCCTACATTGGAAGGTCTTCATAAGACATTTTTATGTCATGTTTTGTGTGTTAAATACCTAAAGGATTTTACACTGAACATAATGTATTGCAAAGGTTACTGCATATGGTCATATGGCCCAGGGCTTGGATAACATGCTAATAGACCCAAAGTATATGATGTCTACAGGAAAACTGAGATACAAGGAAACAAGGACCTCGAATTGTTGCATATTAATGTTGTCTAGCACAGTCAAACCTGAGTTATTGTCATGCCACAAAGAGATAAATGAGAGTAATGGAGATTAGACCAAGCTAAAGAAATCCATGTTGTTTGTACAAGAAAAATGAAATGGAAGATACCTTTGAGTATGAAAGTGGATTGAGAATTGATTCTCATCATGGTAGAATCACTAGAGGCCCTTCTAAAATTTAATACATTATAGTGGCTAGGTGTTGGGATGTAACACGAGAATGGAGAGTTTTTCAAGAGTACACACTTGAGAAAAATGAATCACATAGTGAACCTTGCTGAAGAACCACGAACATTGAGTGGACTAAGCCTACTTACTGAATTGAATTTAGATGGCCATCCTCTGCATTAAATTAGTTGACATGACTGAGAACAAAAGCTACAACAACATGAAAGAGCCTTGTTGTTTTTAGTTCATTCTTTGCATTAATTGTAATGTAGCTACAGTTGGATCTTATTCTTAGTGATTAATGCAGTTGGAGTGGGCTTTTACTGATGGAACAACAACATGGAGATCCATGAAAAATATGTTTCCAGGCATTGTGTTGCAGAGACAACATCAATCACAACATAGGAGAAGAACAAAACTGTGGAGAGTAGTTATGCAAAGTGAGGGAATGCAAAATTGTTGAGAGTCATAGAGTGCAGTGTAGTGGGTGTGTTACTGAGCTAAGTTTCACTGAGTGAAAGTGCATCACATGGTCGATACCTAAGCTGGTAGAACTAGCAGAGAGAATAGTTCAAAGGAGAATTGGGGAGCTAAAGGAAGGGAACTAATATTGCAGAAAACCAGATTTGTTTTTCTATGTACATTCCTTTTTTTTTGCTGAAGCAAGTGTGGATCCTTCTATATCATTAAGCCAAAAAATAGTGTACAGTATTTACAAATGACCACCTGACGCCAAGAAAATAGAAAAGAAAGATAATCCCAAGCCACCAAGGGTTAAACCTCTCATCTTTACTTCGAAAAGCTCGAACCCAATAAATAACCAACAAAACTAAAGCCTATCCCCTGGAAAGCTCGTGAACTTACTCTCTACCCCCCTTTGAAAAGTCCCAAACCATCTAAGCCGTCCAAAAAAATCAAGAAGATCGAAGGCAGTGGATGATGATGCGTAGCCAAAGGGACCGATGATTAACAATCCACCCCACCAAGTTGCTCGATCCAACTCAACCATTGATTCTCTACAACCGAATCCAATGGATGAGATTGATTTCACATGGGAGAAGAAAGTCCAGCATTAGTATGCAATAAAGGGTCGTATTCAGAACCCCCACCCTACCATGTGTCGTAGGATGAATGGGATCACCACGAAATTGCCAAAACCATTTCCACTTGAAAGCGGTGCAATCCATTGAAAACTGCCTCAGAGGCTATTTTGCATATCTAGACCCCAGATTCTGAAACATTTGGTTGTTGAAAAAAACCAGGTTCCTCTTGCACATGTTAAACTTCCTTGCCTTGACCTGGAATCTTGTGAATAGAAGAGTCTTTCCATTGAGCCAAGACTTGTGGGATTTGAAGCATTGCCCATGCTAAACTGAGATCTTCATCTCGCTAACTACTTGAGTATGTGCGACCAGACATGGTCCTCTTCCATCTAGAGAATAGTAAACCAGATGATGATGACACATGCAGGGGAAAATCAAATCAAGCTAGTCTCCATGGTATTGAGTCTAAACACTTCCTTATCTTCTTCCGCTTGCTCACAGCATAGAGCTCTTAGTCTGCTTGGACACAACTTCTGCCACTTCATCGACACTTTATTCTTTATGCATCTGATCCCATGGTTGGCAAGAAGATCTGTCATCTTATTTGTGTTTCTACAAACATGGTGGAAACTGACAGTGTGAAGGCCCTGAAGATGGATTTTAATTCTTTGGAAGACCCAAATTAATTTCCAATGTTTAGAGACTTTTTCCGGCACAGTTCCATTATGTATTTTTTTCACTGAGTTGATAATTAACTCTGAATCTGCCTCTATCATGACATTGAAACAGTTGTATTGCTTCAGAAAATCTAGGCATTGCTCCATAGCCATTAGTTCAGCCATGTTGTTGGTGGCTATACCTAGGTGGCAATGGAAGATGAATACAATACTTCCCTCTGTATTTTTGAGGACACCTCCATACCCAGCTATTCCGAGGTTCCCTTTTGAAGCCCCATCAATGTTGTATTTTAAATAGCCTTCTAGAGGAGGATGCCAAAATTTCTTCTTTGTATCCAATGAAATAACCTTCTTTTCTAGGCCTAGGGGGGTGAGCCTCTGCAACTCCAGCTGCCTAAGAATATTGAAATCTAAATCTGAGGGAGGTTTCTTAGGGAAGTTGCGAATTGTGGTTCCCACGGTCTCCTTGAGCTGTTTTAGGATTATCTCTAGCAAGTGGTGTGGGGGCTTCTTTTCCTCCTTACATATTCTTTTGTTCCTCTCCTTCCAAATGTTCCATATAATGAAGCTTGGTGTAAGAGCCCACACTGAGTTGCGAATTTCATAATCTGAAAAAATTTTCCTCCAATTGTTGAGGGTATTAATGATGCTTCCTCTCTCTATCAGATTGTTGAAAGATTGTAGCGAATATATGCCATAACCAGGATGTGAAAATGCAGGTGTTGAGTAAATGTTCCAAAGTTTCTTCTTGAGCCTCATAGAGTAGGCATCTTGAAGGCCCTTGAACACCCCTCTTCCTGATATTGTCCCAAGTCAGGATTTTCTTGTGGTATACTACCCACATGAAGAGTTTGGTTTTCATCCACCCTTGGTGCCTCCAAAGATTTTGCTAGATTTTTTCCAGAACCTAGGGATCTAGCTCAAGGAGAATGTTTTTTTCTTCCTTAAAATTAAAGGTGCCCTCTTTGTCATTTCCCCATCTCAGTTGGTCTTGTCCCTTTGCAACTAAGATCTTCCTTTGCTCCACTATTTTCTTCAGCTCCTCTGATTTTGTTTTTAAGAGATTGTTATTTCTGCAATCGATGTTTCTCCAGATTCTCCACTTTTCTGTATGATGAGAATGATTCCAGAAGTCTTTTACCTTAATTAATCCTTGGGAATCTGACTCCTGCTTAAGATCAAGGAAGTCTTCTTTTAACATAATTGATTCTTGTTGCCACTTGTCTTCCTAGCAAAGAGCAAGATTTCCTTCTCTGATTTCCCAGAAGCTATTTTCTTGTACTAGTCTTCTATTCTCCGAAGCTTTGTTCCAAATATATTAACACTTTATATTTCGTGACATTCTTATAAGATCATTGTTCTGCCAGGAACTAGCATATTTTTCTTTCCAGGTATTTTCCCATTGAGTCTCTGGATGTTGAACCCAATTCCACCAAAGTTTGGCCCCTATAACTTTGCTGAGAATCTCCTGATCATCCAAACCTAGGCCTCCATGGTTCTTGGCTTACAAATTTTTTCTCAAGACACCAAGGCCCATTTCTTCTTAGATTCCTCCCTGCCCCAAAGGAAGTTTCTTTGAATATTTCTAAATTGTTGAAGAACTCCTTTTGGAGCTAGAAGGGCTGATAACATGAAAATAGGGATAGCTTGCAGAATAGCTTTTGTAAGAACTAACCTATTAGCAAGATTTAAAGATCTGATGGTCCATTTACCCACTTTATCCTACAACTTGTTGATCTAAGGTTCCCATATACTTTTGAGCATTGGTTTTGTAGCTATAGGAACTCCCAAATATTTTGAAGGAAGGGAATCCCTTTGAAAGCCAAGAATTCTGGAGATGTTTTTCTAAATAGCAATATTGATATTGAAGAAAAAGATTTTTGATTTAGAGAGATTAACTTCCATACCTAAAGCTGAGGCGAAAAGATTCAGAATTTTTTTGTAGGTTGTAGCTTCTTTGACTGTCGGGATTCCTTGTAACATGGTATCATCTACAAATTGTTCGTGAGTTAGGGCCTGATCATTATCAATAAGCTACAGATCTTTAATCTTTCCTGATGTTTTTACATGCTTTATTTCCCTACCCAGTCCTTCCATCATGATGATAAAAAGAAAGGGAGAGAGCAGGTCCCCCTGTCTGAGGCCTCTTGAGGGATTGAAAGTCTCTTAGGAAAAGCCATTAACTGATATAGAAAAACTAGAGGAGGTCACTAGTGTGATTACCCATCTGACCTAGTTATGATCAAATCAAAAAGAAATCAACATTTTCTTGAGGTAGACCCAATTTACCTTGTCATAAGCTTTGACAATATCTAATTGCATGATCATGCCCGCCTGCTTCTTGCTAGTTAATGAGTGCACCACCTCTTGTGCTTGAATGATATTATCAAGATTTTGTCTTCCTTCCACATAACCTGATTGCACCCCTGATAAAAGAACTGGAAGTAAAGGTCTGAGTATGTTAGCTACAATCTTGGATATAATCTTATAGATTCCGTTGCATAGGGCTATGGGTCTGTATTTATCCGGTGTATGAGAAATGTTATGTTTGGGGATCAGGGTGATGAAGGATGTATTGAGAGCTTTCAAAATGGTTTTGTTTGACCTCGAGTCCTCCACAACATTCAAAATGTCTTGCTTAACAATATTCCAGCAAGCTTTAAAAAAGTCCACATTAAAACTGCCTAGGCTCGGTGCTTTGCCATTCTGCATTTCTTCGAGGACTTCACTAATCTCCACTTCCATTACTAGTCTATTAAGGTTGAAATTGTCCTTTCTAGACACTAGTTTGTGTACATTACTAGTAACTTCCCTCCTGAGTTATACCTTGGAAGTGGTGGATTAACACAGTTTCGATAGCCTCATGGTAGATTTGTAGTTCCCTTGCCTCATTCTTGATCGAAGAGATTCTATTATGAGCTCTATTGGCCATAGTGGTTCTATGAAAAAACTTAGTGTTATGCTCTCCTTCTTTGAGCCATTGAACTCTGGACGTTTGTCTCCAAAATATTTCCTCTTGTTTACATAGATTCTACCATTCTTGATAATGTTTGTCCACCTGATCACTAATGCCTTTATCAAAGCCTTCCTTGATTAGAGCTTGGTTGAGAACCTGCATTTTGTTTTCAATTGCTTTCTTTTCTTCAAAAATATTGCCAAGATCATTCTTGTTCCATTCTTTAAGCTAGAGCTTGATGTGCTTTAGTCTTTTGTGAAGAAGGTACATTTTGGTCCCCTGAATCTGCAAGTCTTCGGAACACCATTTTTCAATGTTGCTTATGAAGTCTAGATGTGACAGCTAGATATTTTCAAATCTAAAAGGTTTGTTCCTAGGAGTGCCTATACCCTTTATTTCCAATTGAATTGGCCAGTGGTCTAAGCCTCCAAAGGGAAGAACCCACATTGTTATCTCTTTATCTATCAGCATAAGATTCTCATAGATGAGGAATCTGTCTAACTTTGAGGCAACATGGGAATCTCCTCCCCTTTTGTTATTCCAAGTAAAGAGGCTAGTATTCCAATTAATGTCAACAAGATTTATATTGTCTGAAAAGGTTTGGAAAGCTATGGAGTCATTACTTAGAGATCTTGTTCCTCCTCTTTTCTTTGAAAGATATTTGATCATGTTGAAATCCCCTCCCATGATCCAGGGTATATTTGTAGCTACTGAGTCATTTGTTGTGAATTTGTCTTACTTTTTGAATGGAACATTTCATTTCTTGGATGAACATTATATCCGGCATTTCTTGTTTCATTCTATTACTATGCATTCTTTGCTTTCTCTTACTCCCTAGACCTCTAATATTCCGAGATGTCAACTTCATTATTAAAGATTTGTAAAGGAGTAGCTGGCTAGATCTTTCATCGTACCTTAATCAATCATCATCTTACCACACTCCATCAAGAGTTCATTCTACTTTTTCCTACCTCTTTTCTTGCCTGGGTTTCTAGTGGCTAGTCCTAGAGTAGTTTTCATCATTTTCATAGATCAGTTGTCCTACTTATCTATGGTTTTCCCTCACTCCAGCACTTTAGTCTACATTTTCCATAGAAAAAACTATTGTATTCTATTGAGTTCTTCTTGAGGTAGTGAATCCACTCCTCCCATAGTTCCCTGCCTCAAGAACCCTTCTAGATCTAGGTTTTCTTTGTCAAGAATTTCCTCTAGTTCATAGTCCTCCAGGTCCATATCATTCTGGGTCATTTCCTGATCCATTTCTTGTTCAACATCACTCATAGTAGCTTCTTTCTGGTACTCAATATTTTGCGTTTTTTCCAGGTTTCCTTCTTTCTCCTTTTATACCATACTCCCTTCCATTGCTTGATCTTTTTTAGTAATCTCTTCCTCTTCCTGAAGCACTTGGAAACTGTTCTACCTAAACTGTTGTCCTTCGCCTTGCTATTGTTTCAGTCCTCTTTTACCTCATTTACCTTGATTAACCACTTTCTAGAAGCTATCTTATTCTTTCATTGTGTAGGTTTTTATTTTGTTTACTTCTTTGTTGAGTGGACAGTCTCTGAAAAGGTGTCCATGTTCATGACATTTGTGACATATAAACGGAATGTGCTCATAGTCTACTGTTTTTCACCCATTCCTCATCAAAAACTTCCAATATCACCGCATTCAGTAGAGCTCCTGATAGATCCATTTCCACACATATTCTAGGAAAGGAAGTATATTTTCCCCTTCTAGTGGCTTCAGAGGCTTTAAAATAGCGACCTAATTTATTACCTATGGCAACTAACGATTCATTTTGCCAGTATTCAAGAGGTAGAGAATAGAGCCTTACCTAGACCAGTACCGAAGTAAAAGTTTCCCTTTTTGGAACAAAATTCATCATCCATGGCCTCATGTAGAGCCCCACAGCAGCATAGAAGTAAGGTCCTCCTTCAAATATTTTGTCCTTATCTTCAATATTTGCAAACACCACCATAAAGAAACCATTAGACCCAAGATGAAGATCTATGCTCCCTTTAGGTTTCCAGTGGTATTTAATCCACATCTATAAAGCTTTTTCAGTGGGTCATAGTCCCATGAACTTACAGATGATGGAATACGTAGCCATGTGCTCCCTGTGTGCCTGCAAAGCTGAATCATTTAAAATGACCCTGGGAGTTATCTTTGCTTTGGGTTTGCAGGGTCCCTTGCTTTTTTTGTCTTTAGTTCCCTATTTTTTGTCTTCTACATCTTTGTCTTTTATGCCATACTGTTCCTTATTTATGGGTTCTTATGTTTCCTCTTCCATATTTCTTTTCCCTCCCACCCCTGTTCCTCTAGCATTTTCTAGAGGTTTCTTGCCTTTGCTGGCCACGACCTCCTTGTAGGAGGGAGTGGAGCTCCCTCCTCTACCACCCTCCATAGGGCTCACTATCTGCAACTATCTACGTTGTTTGTTGTTCACCTTCTGCTATTCCCTGTTCTTAAATAAAAATCTCCATTTAGGTCATTAGCCACTGTTTATCTTGTTTTTCTACGTACATTCATTTTCCTTTGTTTTCAGCTTTAAAATTGTATGAAAAGTATAAAAATGGCTAGAGAAGGTAGTAACCTACATTCTTAAGAGGTGGGTGCCTCTTGGAAAGTAGTAGCTTGCTATCTTAAAGGGGGTTGGTTCCTCCTGTGAGTGGGCGCTCACAAATAAATTGATGTAATTAAGTAGGTGCTTATTTTACATCATAAAAAGAAATAGATTGGTGGTTTTCTCCCTTTGGGTTTCCATGTAAAAATAATTATGTCAATATGTGTATGTTTCTCATGTGATGGATTGTATGTACATGTGAATGCCTTATCTTGCTTCTCATTTGTATTGTGTATGAAATATCTCACAAGTGATTAACCTTAGTGAAAAGAATCAAAGGCTTATACTTAAATTATAAAGAACCTCTCTATTACTGATTCACGCCCCTCCAATAATTCCTTTTTCCAACATGGAAATAAAATGGTATCATTCTTCTTGTAAAAATAAATAATGATATGGCTAATAGTGTCAACACCATTTCCATTTCCCTTGGATCCATGTATATGGGGTGATTTGAGTTGATGGGGATACTAGAGTGGGGCCATGTGCAACAGTGGTTTTATCAAGGATTATTCTCTTGTTATGGGGAATAGACTATTGTGATTGATGACTATGCCTATGTAGGAACTAGTTTCATGAATGACCCCAATTTGGCCCTACCCTTAGGAACTCATTGAAAAGTCAATAAGAATGAATTTTTTGTTTTTGTGGTTTTTTTATGTGTTTGGGTTTTTGGAATATATAAGTTATTTTATTTATTATTATTTTTTAATTTATGAGTACATAGTTACTAATTCTTGATTTTTATGTGGACGTATATCTAATAGCTACTCTATTCCAAACTGAATCACCCTTACATTACAAAGGAACAACAAGTACACACATAGGATGATAATCCTCCAAGGAGGAAGGGTAGGAACATTATGTGTTTCATCAATTCATGTACAATGTGTAGGGACTAAGTATGGGAGTATAGCCATTATCTATCAATGAAATCCCCCTACATCTATCGAGACACACCATGGGGGTCATATCTTCTCACCACTGAGGCATCCTTTAGTGCATAACATGTGTTATGTTCTTTTTTTTTTATCATCAGCATGGGGATGATTAATTCTATTAGGAAATTATTCTTAGGATGATAATCTAAGTGTAAATAATGGCTTAAGAGCTCGGGCCTCACATGCCCCAATTTTGGATTGATGTGCCCAAACCATGTGATGTGAAAGCACTCTTGATTTTGATGGTATATATGTATATATATGGATATTGCATTGGTGTTCAAATATGATGTTCTTATGATGTTTTTCATTTCCGCTCATGGTTATATATGTTTATATGCATGGAAAAATAACTTAATGGGAAAATGACAATATAAGACATAATTAGCCAACAAATCAAAAAATGTCTTAGAGTCTCTTAAAATGTGTATGTACTCAATGGTTTGAAAAAAACGTTCCAAGGGACATACAATCAAATAATGATGAAATGATGTAAGATTATTCACAAAGTAGACATGGTTCAACTGAGATACTATGACTTGAGAATCAAGTTTGATAACCAAGGGAAAATTACCAAGGGAAATAGGTTTGGATAAAATCTTGATGATAAATCTATATTTAGCCATATTATTTGTCATAGGGCAAAGATATACTCCCCTTAAACTCACTATCTTTGTAGTGGGTTAAAAGAGAGCCAAAGTGGTAGAAGAAATGTTCCAAGTAATATAACTAGCACCATATTTCAAGCCCACATATATTAAAGAGGGACTTCACATGTACCAATTAAGCACCATGCATAAGAGAAATAAGTAAATGGCACACAAAAACAAGAGGAAAAACACACCACACCTAAACACATATACACTATGTACAAGTGAAATGCAGTGTGACAAGTTATGTCATGTAGTGCCTACTATCAGGAGCAAGCTAATGATTCATATTTATGTGTATGAAATCATGTGCCATTTTTGGCATCATATGGGGCACCATCCTATGACCATGCCACAAAGAGTTGAATTACCACTTCCTAAAGATTGATGTGCCCATTGAAATGTTAGAAAATTATATATTATAAAGAAATGGAACACACAAAATATTGCAGAAACACAAATACAAAAATGCATAGAACAAAAGAGACACAAATATGCATGGTTCACCCAATTTGGGCTACATCCATGGAAAAACAACTAGTCCTTCCTTTTATATTATCAAACTCAAAATAATAATACACAACTACAATACAATTCCCTCATATAAATCGAGGGCTTCCTTCTATGGAAAAAGACCCTAAATTAACGTAACTTCTACCATTAGATCTTCTACCTAATGAAAGACTTAGATTGACTATGAGATTACAATATTTTACAAGGAAAATTTTCATCTATTATTATCTTTAGAGGTGCTAACCCTGAACTCCCATCGGAGTCCGGCTAGCCCCTGACCCCCAAGTCGGTGCGGATAGTCCCCCTTGGACCCCCATAAGGGGGACAAGTCCTCCCTTCATGCCCCCCCACATGGAGGGGTGTATATTCCTCCTAGGATGTACACTCAATTGAAGCAAGACCTTTGAATCAAGAAGATAATTAGTCTCCACGCCCAACACTCTCCTACTTGAGGATTAATTATAACAACTTCACTCTTGCTTCATTTGTTGGAAAAGTCTTCCACTTTAGACCTACCTATTTCTCATCGTCATCATCATACTTGAAGACCAATTGAAGTTGAGCAAAATCTTAGTTTCTCCCTCGTTACAACTTTTCTTAACATATCTGTAGGATTCTAGGCAGTATGTATCTTTTCGTGCTTCATATATCCATCTTCCAAAATTGACCATATGAAATGGTACTTGAGCTATATATGTTTAGTATTTGAATGAAATGTTGAGTTCTTTGCAAGATAAATTGAAATTTGGTTGTCATTGTATAACATGCCCATATCTTTCTTCTTTCCAAATTCATTCATAAACCTTTATACCTTAATCATTTCTTTACTAGCCTCTGCAGTAGCAACATAATTTTCTTTTGTTGTTGAAAGTACAATAATATTTTGAAGTTTTGAAACCCAACTGGAAGTTGTTCCACCTACAGAAAACACATACATTGTTGTGCTCCTCATGTTATCTCTATCACCTTCCATATTTGCATCAACATATCCCTATAGAGAAATGTTTGAATCACCAAAGCATAATTCTTGAATTGTGGTACCTCTTAAGTACCCGAGAATCCACTTTACTTCCATGCAATTCTCTTTTACTAGATTATTCATATACCTGCTTACAACTCCCATTGCATGTGCAATATCAGGTCTTGTGCATACCATTGCATACATTAATCTTCAAACTACTAATGCATATGGGACTTTACACATGTAATCCATCTCTTCTTGAGTCCTTGGATACATCTCCTTGGTTTGAAATGGCTATCCAAAGGTGTACTAACTAGTTTTTCATTCTTCATATTAAATATTTCCAACACCTTTTCTATGTTACTCTAAGATAATGTCAATTTGTGATTTTTCCTATCTCTAGTTATTCTCATACCAAGGATTTATTTTGCAACATCCAAATCTTTCATTTCAAATGAATTTTCTAATTTTCCTTTGAGCACATTTATTTCATGCATGTTAGACCCTACAACAAGCATGTCATCTACACACAACATACATATAATATAGCTACTGTCATTTTGTTTCTTAAGATAAACACAGTGATCAGAATGACATCTAATATAACCTTTTTAGACATAAGATTATCAAATTTTAGATAACATTTACTTAGATCCTATTTTAGGCCATACAAGCTCTTATTCAACCTGCACACTAATTTCTTCTTCCCTTTGACCTCATACCCTTGTGGTTGCTACATATATATTTCTTCCACCAAATTCCCATGGATAAAGGTTGTCGTTACATCTAACTGCTCAAGATGAAAATATTTTTTGCCACTAGACTTAAAATAGTTCTAATTGAAGTCATTTTAACAATAGGAGAAAAAAAATTCATCAATGTCTATACCTTTCTTTTGTGCAAACCCCTTCACCACATGTCTAGTCTTATACCTCTATTTACCTCCATCTTCTTCCTTCAACCTATAAACCCACTGATACTACAATTTTATTTTACCTATAGGTAACTTGACTAAGTCCCGAGACTGGTTATGCATGGAGGAGTCCATCTCTTCTTCCATGGCTTGCTCTCACTTCTTCTTAGTTTCTACCTGCATTGCTTCTTTATGTCTTTTCAGTTCACCAAAATCATTCAACAATGCATAGTATAGTGAATGAGAGTATCATTCACAGGGTTTAGCTACCCTGGTAGATCCTCTAATAACACTTTCAGGTGTTTGAGGTGCTTGTTTCAACTGTGGGTGTTGTTTTTGTTGTGGTTGTTTATCATTATGATTTTCCAGCACCTTTACTTTTTATGTGATCTCATCAAGCACGATGTATTCTCTTTTTTATTTTTCCTATTTCTTTCTCTGCATTTAATCCTTATTGTTATCGGGAAATCTAGTGTCTAGGTCGAGCTATTAGTCCCACTAAGAAGCGTAGCTATCTTAGAAATAAACAGATTAAAGTTACTTTCATTTTCCTTTACGAGAAGTAGATAGGAGAGGAGAAAAGAATACCAACCTCAATCTTTTGCTCGGTTCTTTGCTTGTTCCTTCTCGTCTCTAATAGATCTTTGCCACACTTTCCTTGACCACTCCACTTCAAAGAGTACTTGTAAAGTCAAAGCAGCATAATACCTTCAATGTGGAGAGATCTACAATCATAAACAATATAGGACTAGATATATATTGACCACAAAAATGCATATATATTATCAAACATACAAGAATGTGGAGGAAAACTTGAATAACTTTATTGATATAAATATTAGAAGAGAGGATTACAACCCATTGATCTGACCCAACGTCATCCTCCCAGCATGAAATCCCTTCTTCACCTCATGAAAAGCTTAGATCACCCAACACTATGATATTCCACCAAGAAACCAACAACACTTCCTTACAAGATACAAGATTCTAGCCTTTGGATCATTGGGATGAGGGATCCATATATAGATGATTGCATGGGGGTGAGTCAGCTTCCGAGATTTTGATTAGTGTCTTCTCTCTGATAGTCCTTGATTCCACTTGGAGATTGATGATCTCTTACTCAATCTTGGGCAAATCCAGAGAGGCAAGTGTCACATGAGAAGTTTCTGGAAGATTCCATGATCATCCACCTTGCAAACTGTATCTTCCATTTGTCTACTCTCACCCATCACACCCTACAAAATGGATTTTCAGTATGCATCTCACTTTTTGCACTGAGCAGGTGAGATGCATCACACCCTCTGCACTGAACAATCTGTATGGTCTAGTTTTGACTAGTTCTGTGTAGTGTTTTGTGAAGAACTTCTGGGAGATGATGTAATCAGCTGACCTTGTTCCTCTAGGGCATGAAACAACACTTTTAGGGACTCAGAATCCCTTGGTTATGGACATATATTACTTGGGTTGCAGTGCCCAAATATGTCTATAACAGTTGCCCCCTAAAGCATGAGGTCAAAAATCTTTTAATTTCGGGTGAAATACTTTATCATGAGGATCCGAGGTTTTTCGAATTGGAAGGTGACCTGTAATAAGATACAATAAAATAAATTATCTTCATAACATTTTCATGATCTAGCTGAGGCAGGAATTCCCATGCTCAAATTTATAAATTCATTTTCATGTACATAGTACAGACAATTGTCTGTGTGGTAGATTGATGATTCTGATAGAGCCATCATCCTTTGATTTAGATGATCATCTATGCAGCAATGATGTACATTTGATGTCTTTATTTTCCTAAATATATCACAGCCTAGATGGATGAAACTAGATCCGGGGTCTTCAAACTCGTTCAATCTTCACCCAAAGTACAAGTCGATCCATGTGAAAAATGTTCTGGAATCGAACATGGAAAGATATCCCCTGATTACCAGCCAATGATGTAAGTTGTTAACAGGCGCTAGAGGAATCATTGATAATGATGATGACCCTCAATGTACTACAGTACAATATGTGTGGTGTAAAAATGGGACTTGGCGTCGAACACCACGTAAAATCTCTCGGTCAAAGGCCATTGATGTAAACCTGTCGCCAGAAGCGAGAAAATTGCCATTGAGGTATGCAAGCTTCAAGGTACTAAAAGGGTTGTCCCTACGTCGACTTCTTGTATAATGAGCTGATGTCGACAAGAAGAGACCCGTCATACGAGGACCTTAATGAATCCCACATCTACAACACGGAACGGAGAAAATGAATTTGTGTAGGTGAAAACGATCTGATGATACAAGGTTCAGTGTGGCGGTCATGAAAGAATGGAGCGTGAATGTATTGCAGCGGATGAGACATAAGATGGGTTGGTGAATTTTGCGATCAACTTCTCTTGAACATATTGGTGACACTCAAATGGATTGGTAGCATTAAATCCAAATATGGATGGTACGGTGGACCAATGGTAATATGATCGGTGAATGGAATAACCCAACCCGACTTAATCATGGTGATGGAGTGAAAGTGTCATGTTCAAGAGCAACTTTGCTACCAATAAAGTTTCTTCAAGTTTTCTTCCCAATTTTTCCCCAGTCATTGTTGATTAGTACCTCTTTATTTTTGTCAAGCTTGAGGAGGATAACATACACTTGTTCTATAATTTTCCCTTGGGTCAAACCTGTCGCTATGTTTTAACGAGCCTAGTGACAGTGAAACTCGTTCTCGTCTCTATAGACAAGTTTGTCGCTATTAGTTTTAACGAGTTTAACGACAAGGACAACTCGGTCCTTTTTCAATTTTAGAGAGTCTAAAAAGGGACAGAAAGGAAACTCCAATAATCATTTTTCATCATATAATCCCTTAAGTCTGAAAAAGTATAAAATAATACAAAAGGGATGAATTTTCGATAGTTTTAATGAGCCAAACAAAACAAGCGCTCGATCTTTTTGTGTAATAATCCCTCAGGTCCAAAAAGATTAAAATATACATGAGGGATAGCACTTCTAGTAGCTTTAACAAGATGGAGAGGACAATTGCTTGGCAATCTTTTCATATTTTACGAGTCAGATGAAAAGATCTTAAAGGAGACTCGTTTTTTGAGGAACGAGTGATATTTTCGGGTAGCTGCTGATTCTAGGTAAGGTTTGGAATTTTCCAATCATGGCAGTGTCACAAGAATGGCTAATAGAATCACTCGTCACAGCTGTTGCTCAAAATGGTAAACAATCAAATGGAGGTGTATGATCAGCTAAAACAGAGTGGAGGTGATAGTAAGAACACGACTAGGGCTCAAAAGCTGATTATAATGCATTTGCAATGGTTATTCACTAGAGGGTGGTTCATTTTTTAATGAGATTGAACTCTAGGGGAACATTTGCTCATTGCATAGGTTTAATTTTTAACGAGCTTGAACTTCGCATAAAAATTGTTCGTGATGACGGTCTTTGATATTCGACCCACCATTAACACTATGTTCTTTTGAAGGTCGTACTACCTGTTCAATTGCCCCATCAAACTGATTAGAAATGAGAATACATGTTTGAAAAATGAGTTAAAACTCTAATACCCTACTCGAATTATGTGAAAAGTAACTAAAAATTAGTTTTTACCCCTCATTTTACCATTTCATTTGAGCTTGAGATTGTTGGATCTTTGGAGGTGTTTTCCCCCTTGATTTTCACTAGCTAATTTCAGGAGATTTTGTGGATGATTCTTGGTGCCTTCTGGACCAGGTAGGAGCTAAACCTGTGCTCTTCAATTTCATTCTTTCCTTTTTGAATTCTGAACATGTTTCCCTGCATTTCTGAGCCTCTCGGGTTTTAACAATTCGTTCTTCCCCCATCGCACCCCGTTTGTATCAAAAGGTGTGATGAGCCCCAAAATTGGTAACAATTTGGGCTCATTTGGCCTAATTTTCATTGTTCAGTCCTTGTTCAAATCCATCATTTTCTATAGTTTATGCATTATTTTTAGTATGTTTGTGTCTTTGGTACGAATAAGGGAAGTTACTTTTCCTAGGTGGTTAACATGTGTCTATTTCATGTTTTTGACATATATTGGAGCAAAGTCAAAGCAATCATGAGCTATAAGGCAGCCAAGCCTGAAGTGAGGACTTGAAGGAGGGGTGCCTACAGCATTCAATGACCCTTCCTCGGGATCTTCACCTCCAACTCCGAGCTCCAAAGACCACCAAACCTAATCTAGAAGGCCACCAATCAGCATTTAGAAAGGGACTGTTTGACTCACAGTTTGACAGCCGAGTTCCAAAGATTGAGGAGGCCAGCTAGGTCCCTCATGACCTATAAATGTTGAGGCCTCAGCCTTCGTAAAAAGACTTTCGAAACTATTGTGTACTTTGCACCTCAGTGCTGGAGCTTTATTTTGTTCCTTTGTAGCCATTTTTGGCATGACTGTTCTGATTCTTTTTGGATAATGAGAAGCAGTTTGGTTTCTTATCAAATCTGAGTTTTTCATAGGAGCCAAAGCTCTTAGGGTTGGGCCCAACCTAAGAGCCTAGGACCTCCTTTCTGTATTATTGCTTTTCCTTTACGTATCACTGTTTTTTTCCTTTATGCATTTGAACACATTGTTGTTAAGTAGATTTCGTTGTGTTGCTGGAATAGATCACTATTTATGAATGACTTTGGTTTAGATGTTTTGGTCGGATAACAACAGCAAGATCTCCAAGGAAAAGAGACAACCACAGTCCTGGTTTCACCTCAGCCTTATTGGATTTGGGGCTGGAATTGAGGAAACAGTGCTGCCTCAAAAAAATACTAGTTTGCTTGTTTATGCAATCTTTTATTGTGCTTGTTTTATTTGCAGAGATTAGTCATGGGTTTGGACATTTGAAATGTTTCTTTACATAGATGGTGTAGAAGGTTTTCTTCCCAAATAAAGTTGTTGCTCATTTATGTTGATTGATGGATAGAATAGACTAGTTTAGGATTTGATCATTTGCCGGTCTTTGTTGATTTGATCAAGGCCCACCGTGCAGGGCATATTCTTCCTTCATCTATCCTCCCAAAGCATCATCTAAGCCTCCTGTTCTGTCTCGTAGCTAAGATGCCCTTTTCCCATCTATCCTTTGTGTCTATGAAACCTTACCTCCTTGCTCATCATTGCCTTAGCTATCTTCAAGCCAAGTCAGCCTTCTACACCTCTTCACTGATCCACCCACCAGTCCTTAGGCCATTTTTAGACCCATATCCTACCTCTAGATCCATCCATGCACCTTCCCTCACTCATCCACCTCCTAAAAACTGACTTCCAAACATCTTGTAGAAATTCTGAAGTTTCCTACAGAAATTCTGAAGTTTCCTGTAGAAATCCTGAAGTTTCCTGTAGAACCCCTGCAGACTTCCTGTAGAAGCTCACAAGTGAGGTTTCCTGATATCCAGACCTTGTGAGACTATGGGGAAGAGTGTTAGGTACTCCTTAGACCCCCTTTTATCCTCTCCAACCATTTCCAAGCACTCCTCTTCCTTGATCCACTCCTGCACAGTGAAGCACAGTTCAAGAATATGCATGTGAAAATCGACACTTAATCAAAAAAATACAAAAAGATACTTTCTAGGACAAAAGTAGTCTAAGACATATGCATTTTCCCTTTTTGAATTCAATGGCATCTCATTCAGTAGTTTGCATTCTCATTTTTGCATCAGTAGAACTAGCTGGTAGAATTAGGGTTTGCTAGGGTTTGCATTTCTCTTTGGCTTTCAGTTTCTTTTCGCAAGTAGATTAGCTCCCTTTGAGTTAGCTTTCATCCATAATTTAAAAGCTTCTTCTAAGAACTTATAGAAGTTGGCTAAAGCCCCTAGCGGACTTGTGCCAGTTGACCAAGTGACAGCTGCGACAAGAGCTAGTACTTGTGTATACAGCACCGTCGCTTCCAAGTTTGTTACGAACAACCGGGTTGATAAAAGTAAAGAAGGGAGTCCCAGGAGTTGCAGCATTATTGCTGCAATACT